>PVIC010028344.1:0-23272 GCA_004025085.1 Thryonomys swinderianus
TTTCAAAATAGAGGCTTTTTGTTTAGTGAGATGAGTCTCACTAGGCTGCCCATGCTAGCTTTGAACTTATAATCTTCCTGTCTCAGCCTCCTAAATAGCTAGGTTCACAAGTGTATGTCACCCTGCCTGGCTGAACTAAAGATTTTCTAAGAACTATTTTCTTGCAAAATAATCTCTCATATCATGTATGTGTTTAATGTCAATTAAAACCACTCATGACCCTGAGCTGGGCCTTTCTACCCAAAGAAAGGCTGGGAAACTGGTAACACCTGCCTTCTTCAAAAGGTTTTGGGGGCATCCTCCTGGATAGGGCCTGTCTCCCTGGACTTTGGCAAAGGAAGGTGCCTGCCTGCACGCACTGGTTTGCCTAAGGACCAAAGGCACCATAGCTAAGTGGTGTGCAAGGCCGGGACCGGAAGTTGTCAGCAATGAACCCTTTTTCAAGGCCCTTATCTGCCATAGTGGATAAGGATGGGAGCATCCATTAAGGTTCTGTTTCAAATTACTGCCACATAGGGTGGCCACAGATGGAAAACCAGAGTGGCTGGCTCATTGGTGGCATTTATGATAACTGATCAAAGTAAGGGTTCAGCACCATGAAATCTAGCTAGCTAGGGCTTGGCAGCTTATGAGACCACAGGTAGCATCCTGTCCATGCATTCAGGACCAAGCTGCTTCATAGCCTTGTGCTCCACTGCACTGGGACCTCAGCAGTATCAGTCACAATCACCTTGTCCTGGACTCACTGCACCATCTGCCTGTTTAGAAAGTCATTTCTATACATCTGCTGTAGGGACAGTGCTTTGCTTACTTTACTCTGCTTCCCAGCATCCAGTGAACAAGGTTATGTGCTTCAGAGGTGCTTTCCAATGCTTTCCTGTCATGACTATTGGGTCCTAGTGTTTTTTCTTGTAGGTGAAATACATACGTGCCCACCACCTGATGAGACATGGACTCTCATCTTCCCCCAGCAGACACTGCCTAGGCAGGAATGATATCTGGGGGCTTTTACTTAAAACAATGAATATAATCAGTCTTTTCATTTATTCAGTTTGCAAAACCAGGACTGCCTTAAGAGCTGTGTCTGCCTAGGAAGGAGGTGTCTCTCCACTCTGCATGTCTGCTGGAACTGGTAGTGTCAACAACCCCCATCAGGCAAAGAACAAGGAAGGGATTGTGCTGGGCATCTGAACTCTGAGCCTAGAGACTCATTCAAGATGACAAGGTAGCCTGAGCCAAGGCTAGAAAGCCTCACCATATGTGTATCTGTGAGCAGCCTACTGATGCCCTGTCTTACGCCCACTCTGATGGAGCTCTTGCCATATCCTTGGTGTTGGACAGAGGCTGTGTCTCACCATCACCTCACCATGTGGCACCCAAGGACAGCTGCAGCATATTCTGGGACAACGGAAGAGGCTAAGACAGAAGGTGGGGCTCACACCTGGTTTTCCTGATGCTCCTGACTACAGCGCATGGCTCCCGCAGCATCTGAAGCAGCCCTTGTTCAGAAGGAACCTTCTGCCTTTCCTAGCAGTTATTTGAAATAACCCAACAAGTTTCTGGGTACAGAAATGATACATGCTCATTGTGGTGTTTTCCAGGCCCTATACACATACATTGTCACATTCATTAACTGATTCTCACAGCTTGGGACGACGGTGTTACCTTTGGCAATGTTTCTGTGACTCACATGGTATGTTTTTTCATTAACACAGTAGGCTAGGAATTTACTCAGTAAATATCTTGACTTAATACACTTTTAGTTAAATACAACAGATTCCAATAGATGGATTTTCTTTGAGTTTCACTGACCTATCCCTTGTCATTGGGCATTTAATTTGGTATCACTATTTGAGCTTACAAACGATAAGGTGGACACCTTGGGCTGTGCACAGCCCTTATTATCTCTTTAAAAGGCAAATTCCTGGGCCTGATGAGACATGCTTCATGAGGACTTGCAGAGTATATTGTAAAGTACGCCATCTCAGCTGCCCTCAGGAATTCCACCTATCCTCATTCAACCACAAAAAAGAAAGAGCAGTTTAGAAAGAAAAAAAAATCAATGATTAGCTTTAATTAGCAGGTCTAGTCATGATCTTATACATGCTTATGGTGCATAACAATTGTTATGAAGCAAATAGCTCAATATTCAGAGTCAGGTTTTGTGAAGTAGAGGGAAACAAACGGGGTGGCAGGTGGTGATGCCTCCCAGCCAGCTGCATCTCTGCTGCCCCCCTGCCCTGGCCTACTCCCTTGCTGGATGTCTTCTGGGTCTAGCTGTCCTCACCCAAGAAGCTGCCACCAGTCAGGAGGGAAGGAGACCACCCCACACTCAGCATCCTGTTTAATCTTTGTAAGTGCTCAGCAGGGAAAATGCCAGACAAAAGCAGAGACTAAGGCAAAGAGGTGCCGTTTTTCCTCCCGGCCCCAAAAAGCTGGAGAGATTGGAATGGCAGAGATCCTTGAACCAAGATGCCTGATGACAGAGCAGATCCCTCCTCTGCCCTGCAGGGTCAGGGCATCAGGGCTCATGCCCCTGAACAAGAAGACAAGCTGGAATGAGATTTTTTTTTTTTTGAGACAGGGTCTCGCTTTGTAGTTCAGGCTGGCCCTGAGCTCACTATGTAGCCCAGGCAAGCCTTGAACTCAGTAATCCTCTTGTCTCTGCCTCCCAAGTGCTGGGATTACAGGCGTGAGCCACCACGCCCGGCACTGGAATGAGATTTTATTCCTAAAAGCAAAAAAACAACAAAAAAACCCCCACATTTTTTTGTTTTGTTTTATTTTTTGAGACAAGGTCTCACTTTGTAGTTCAGGCTGGCCTGGAACTCACTATGTAGCCCAGGCTGGCTTCAAATTTGTGGCAATCCTCTTGTCTCAGTCTCTGAGTACTAGGATCACAGGTGAGTGCCACCATGCCCGACTTAAAACATCATTTTAAAAGTCTGCCATGAACACTAAAAAATACATGTCCTAATATGAGAAAGACTTTCCTAACTCCCTGGTGGTTTTATTTTTCTCATAAACTGTATCTTGAAACCTGAAAACTTATGTCCTGATCCTACTTCTCCGTATGCCCTAATCCATATCACATCCCAGTGACCGAGTTCTCCAGGGGCTACAGGCGCTGCCCAGGGTGCAGTCTCCAGCTGGCGCTGCTGAGCATCCATACAGCTGTTCCTGCGACCTTAAGGCTGTGAAGCTTGGCATCACGCTGGTTTGTGCAGACAAGCGGCATTTTCATGATGGAGGGGAGAGGTTCTGGGTTAGTAACATGATGACCAGAAGCTGCACCTCTGTTGGGCTTTGGCATTAAAGCAGAGGCTGCTGGGAGGGACGGTTTATTAAGGCACACAAAGGGCCACATGGGCCCTGCATGGGTCCTAATGTGGCTTTATCCGGGCTGCTTCAATTCAGAAAGGAAGTATAATAAGACTTTAAAGATATGACTGTAAGTCAGTGCAGAGTGCGATGCAAGAGGTGGACGTGGCGAGGACCTTCTGGCGGCACATGGCTCCAATAGCAAAAGGAAATTGTGTCTCCTGCAGCACCCTGGCCTCAGGCCCATCTCATCACTTCATCCCCAGGAGCCGCCACATCTCTGTTTTGCTCTAATCAGGCGTGTGGCCTGCCCGGGCCCGCTGGAGTTGGGAGGACATCGCCCCAGGGCTCCCTTCCCGCACACCAGCAGGAACAAGAGGTCCTAAGCGAGGCACATTGTACCATGACCCTCCCATCTTTGCTTTCAGGAAGAGGGGTGGTTCGTACTGCTCAGAGCTCGATACCAGGTGCCCATGAGACCTGGTCTGAACTGTGCTGCGTCTGCAGACGGTGTCTGATGATGGCTTTGTGTGGAGACTCCATGTGTGCCTTCGGGGTTCTTCAGGCTCCTCGGTAGTCATCCTCGGTAGGGGCAACTGCCCACCACTCATCTACCAAAGCAACTATCTCCTTCCAAGATCGGGACATGTAGCTGTTGGTCACCAAGGATACCCAGGTAGATGGAGGTGTTCGATAAGCGAGGTAGGAAGGTCCCTGCCCAGTGGTCTGTGCCGGGCAGCCTGCAGAGGGTTGGATGCTACGCTCGGTGCTAGCCCGCCTCCTGTGGTGTGGGTCACCCTGGTGGTGATTCTTCTACCAGACACCATAGCAGATTCCCATAAGGGTGTGGAGGGCTTTCCTTACACTGTCCTGGAACCGGAGTCTGCTTCTGGGTGCAAACTTTGGCCCCGCAGTTTCCAGCACGCAGATAACTTGTGGATTTCTATCTGTAGTCACCTCTTGCCACTTCTGGCCCCCTTGTGCAGCGCCCCATGGCGTCACCCAGCTCCACCCCCCTGACAGATGAAGCGATGTCGCCATATGCTCGTTCTAGCCTGCGACTCTGTCATCGAGAAGGTGACATTAGTTAGCAGGGCAATACGCTGGGAAATTCCAACATGGCTGTGGCTCCCACTGTGGACCTACCTTGGATGGAGCCATGGGCCCGGGAGGGGCCTCTGAGCATCTGGCTGCGTCTCTGTCCACCCGGGGTCACCTGCCACAGCCAGTGAGTGGACCAGCAGCCTCACGTGTTCACGCGCTTCCCCCAGCCGGTGACAGCGGGCAAGCGGCTGGGCTTTGCTCATCCTCACAGGCTTCTCCCATCCTTCCCGTCAACTGAGTCATCAGCCTGGTGGGAAGACGATGTGGTCGGGGCAACGGCGGGTGGGGGCTGTGGTGTACATCTGTCACTTTGGGTGACACACAGTACAGGAAACATGAAAATAGCGGCATGTACCCATCAGTGGAAAGGGAGCCAACACTGAAGGGGTCAGGAGAAGGGGAGAAGTGGTCCCAACATGACTCATTCTGGGAAAAATAATGCCAGGGTCACTGAGACACTCTTTAACTCTAATACACATACTCCTCAAATAAACTCCTCAGGTAGAATTTCAGAAGGCTGAGAGCTGGGGATATAACTAGCTTTCTTTTGATAAAACAGAAACAGTACCTTATAAAGCACTGGTTTCCATCTAAGTGTTTTCTATAACTTTCAAGCAACCTTTTATTTCTACTAACACAGGAAGAAAGAAGTGCCGTTTTGGGGCGTGGTGACCAGTACGTGTACTTGCTCAGCCATGTCTCACGAACACTCCCCAGGACGGTGCTGGGGTGGGGAGGTGGGGTGACCTGGACACAAGCAGAGAGGTAAAGAGGGGCCAGTGGGGCAGAACACAAACCCAGTTTTGCCACTTTGTTATTTTCCTTCTAGCCCTCTATGGGACACTGGCTCGGCAAACAAACAAAACAAGTTACTTGCATTTCCTATAGGAAAAACTAGAAGCAAGTATAGAAATTAAAGCACCCAAATACTGTCCTAAAGTCTGTGGTTAGACTCTTAGCGTTCTGGTGTGTCTCTTCCAACAGAAGAGTCATTCCAAAATGAAGCCTGTGCAGTGTCCTCCCTTCCAGGGTCCTCGGGTGCTTGGCACACTTGCCTCCGGAGAGGGCACTCTGGTAGATATCCCTCCCTTCTCCAAGAAAGTTTCCAGGGCTAGAGGGTCTCCCAGTGGGGCGGGCAAGCAGTGTCATGACGCAGCCCAGGAGGCCCGCATCAGCTACTGCCTCGTCACTAGCCTACGTCTGCTTCTTGCGCCTGTGGTTAAAAAGTTTTTGATAAGAAAATATATATAACAATATTCATCACTTTAAGCCCTACTTTTCCTTTCTTTCCTTTATTTTTGATTGTAGTACTGGGGATTGAACTTAGGGCCGTGGCTTGCTAAGTGGTCTTATCACGGGTCTAAATCCACAGCTCTTTTCATTCTTCTAAAGTTGCCCAGGCTAGCCTTCAACTTGTGAACCTTCTCCCTCAGCCTCCCTCCTAAGTAGATGGGATTAGAGGTGTGTGCCGCCATATTTTGCTCTTAACATTTTTCAGTGGTTTTAGTATGTTGTGGAGTCATTGTCACTGTTGAATTACAAAATGTTTTCATCACCTCCCAGAGGGACCCTGTACCTCCTAATGGCTCTTCTTTCCTGCCGTAACATCCTCTTACTGACCTTCTGTCTCTGTGGATCTTCCTGTTGTGGATGCTCTGTAGCACGAGGTCCTTTGTCTGCCTTCTTTGGCATCATGTGAGCTTTCCATGCATCATCCACATTTTATGTCCTTCATTTCCTTTCATGGCTGATAACTCTTTAGTGCTCAAAGAGACTGCATTTGTTCATCCATTCAGACATGGATACACACTGGCTTGTTCCCACCTTTGCCTACTGTGAATTATGTTGCTATGCACATATACATATGTATGTTTTATGATCATACAATAATTGTTTTAAGTTCTTTTTAATTTTTTTTTTGAGACAGGGTCTCCCTTTGTAGTTCAGGCTGGCTCTGAGCTCACTATGTAGCCTAGGCAAGCCTCGAACTCAGCAATCCTCCTGTCTCTGCCTCCCGAGTGCTGGGATTAGAGGCATGAGCCACCATGCCCGGCTAAGTTCTCTCTTTTTGTGTGCTGAGTACTGAACCAGGCTTGCATATGCTAAACATGTGCTCTACGACTGAGCCACATTCTCACTAGAACTTTTTTTAGGAACTACAAGATTATTTTCCACAGTGGCTGCCACATTTTATACTCTAATAATAATGTATGAGGGTGTTACATTCTTGACAACATTCTTTTCTCTGACTATAGCTATCCTGGTAGAGGTGGTTTTCACTTGCATTTTCCTCATGGTTAATGATGTCAAATATCTTCCCACATCCATTTTGGCACTTGTTTATCTTCTTAGGAAAAAATGCAATTCAGATCCTTTGTCCGTTTTCAACTGGATTTTTTTTTTTTTACTACTGATGTATTCTTTATATATCATGGATACAAATCTCCTAGAATGTACGTGATTTGCAAATATTTTCTTTCTATTCTGTGAGATCTTTTTCATTTTGAAGAAGTGTCTTTTAAGACACAGCAATTTAACATTTCTAAGATGTACAATTTATCTATTTTTCCTTTGCTTTTTGTACTTTGTTTTATTGTATTTGAAAAATCATTGTTCATTTTAAAGTCCTGTCCCTGTGCATTTCTAAGAAAAGTAGCAAAGAACATAACTATTGCCCTTGTTTATTAAAACAGAAATGCTGTGCTCTGTCTGCCTTGGGGAAGTGGCCTCACCCTGAATACCAGGCACTAACCAAAGCCGTCTGGAAGGAGCACGATGTGAAAACTAACAAGCCAAGAACCCAATGGAGAAAAACCCCAACTTAGAGATGACATCACGTTCAGCCACCAGACCCCCAACTCCACTTGGGTGACATACACTCAGAGTCACACTACTCTGGGCAGCTAAGTCTCATTCAGAAGAAAAGACACAAAACTACTGGGCACAGCAGTAGTTAAGGCACACTGGAGAAGAGGAATAACAGCTAATGGGCTAGGGAAACATGACCAGAGCAGACCACCTGCCCAGTTTCGAAGTCCATGCATATGTGCTTCTTAGGTTTTTCTGTGCCTCCACGAGGAAGCAGAACCAACACACAAAAAGCGACTGTGGGGCAGAGCTGTGTGCTTGGTGTAAATTTAGGACACACAAGTATTTTTCAAAACTAATGTCTGCCTATTTCAACTCTTGACACAATTCCCATTTGAATGATATAATGTACATTTCCTTCAAAATGAGAAAACAAAGACAAAAACAAAAAAGCCCCTAAGTCCAGGCAAGCAGCTGATTTTGACTGTCACCTCACATAGGAACACATGGAACAAGGGCTGGAGAAGGCTGTGTCCCACCCAGGGTCTTCTGCTGCACCAGTGCAATGCTCTGGGGATGCCATGGTCCTCACTGATATGGCGCAGGCCACAGGAAGACATTAGTAGTGTCCATAGCCCCTCAGAAGCCCCGAGAAATGGGAAACCTTCGTGTGCACACATAGACACAGAGTAAGCAGCATACTGTATTTCACTGTGGCTGGGAAATGGTGACTTTTTATGTGTTTGGTTTTATCCAAAACAGTTCTAGTTTATCTCTGAAAACCAGCCACCCCAGGTAACTGAGCACCGTGAGTCCAGGGACCTGTCCTGTGCCCACCATGCATCTAGGAGTGACACCCGTGGGAGAAAAGGGACAGAGTGCACAGGGACCTCTGACTGATCCTTGTAGCTGCAAAGATCTCGACATCTCTCTTGTTGGCTCCAGTGGAGGGACCATCTCCAGTGCCCTTGAAGGAGGAGAAGGCCCTGGTGCTTCTGGTGGTAACATGGCTCAGACTTCGCAAACGTGGTGACCTTTAGGCAAACTCCTCTTGGGCCTGTGTGTTCCTGGCCACTGTTCCTGGCCTTTGAACTCTGTCTGTAGCCACTGTCTTTGAAGGAGCCAGTAGCCTCTGCCCTGCTTCTCACTGTGTGCCACTGCTCTGGCCCTTCAATGGCATTTGATGGCACCAGTACCATTATGCTGCAGCTCATGTGGCTCAATCTGAAACCCAAGGGGAGGTGCAGGGAGACTAGGACGAAGAAAAAACACAGATACACATATAAAGAGAAAGCTGGGGATAGGCGGGATACAGCCCTCTGACAGAGAAACTGATGCAGTGCCTGTCCAGCACGTTTATTTCACACAGCATCAGGGAGGCTGGAGTATGGAGCAGTTTCAGAGAGAACAAGCGCTACTATTAAAAAGCGAGAATGTGAAAAGTAGGATCTTCTCAGGGCTAGCTCAGGAATGTTGCAGGCAGTTATCAAGGACACAGTACTTTCTGTGCAGCCCTAATCTCCAGGAGCTGAACGTCAGGAACTAATGCCAGGAGTGTTTTGACAGCTAATATCCCAGGAGCCAAGCTCTAAACCTGCTCAGAGATTTTCACCGAGTCAGGCTTAGGGAATCAGCTGAAGACCCTCAACTATCTCCTGCACAGCCAGACTTGCACGGTGCTGTGGTACTCAGCTGTAGACAAACCCTCAGCCCACACACTGGCTTCAGCAAAGCCCTGGTGTGCCAGCTCCTCTGAGAGCTGGCTCACATCCCACGGGCTTTGCCTAACACACGGGAAAAAAGCTGTCATCTGAATGCACAGGAGGAAAGCTCTACTGTCCCGAATAAACACGGTCAAGAGAAGGAGCTCCCAGCACCATTGTTCCCTCCAGGAAGGAGAGTTCTCCAGTGTCTATCCTCAGGACACCAGGAACCGAGGAATATGGGTGCGTGTCCATGGGAGAAAAATAACCAGGTGAGAGACCAGGGAAAGAGAACAAACCACCTAGGACAGTTTCCTAGTTCATGTATTTTTTTTCAAGGCCATGAAAAGAAGGGCAACTGCTCACAGGGCACCACTGGGAACTGGTATTTCTTCCTAGACCTCCTGACAGGGAATGAAGAAAGTTGGGCATGGTGCCACTGTCAAGCCCAAGTGGCACAGGCCATACCACCTTTAAAGGAAGGGCATAAGGTAGTTGTAGGTGTTTTTATTTTTTTTCCTCTCTTAACTAGAGGGGAATATTTTTGCTTGGTAATCCCAGGAGATGAAGTCACTGGTGAGCTGTAGCAAAGCAAGCCTCAATGTTGGCAAGGCTGGCAAGGGGCGGGATTGCCCTGTGGCAGCTGACGCACCCACAGACCGCAGCAGACATGCCCTCCTGCTCATTTATGTTCTTGCCAGGGTGTGCCCTGACTTTGCCAGGTCATTATCCCCAAACCACTGCAGAAGGGCTGCAATGGTCCCCAATGGCATGACACTATCCCTCAGGGTGGCCTACTTGGTAGGACTGGCCTGAGCCTGCCTTCCCTTTATACCCTTCAGCCCACTATCCCTGGGGCTATGAGAGCACAGAGCCTATAGCAGTGGGCTCAGTATTTTTCCAACTCTAAAATCAGACCTTTGCCTCCTTACAGGCTAGAACAGCAATGACAAACGGCCACATCTACAAGACATGATTCCCTGATGGCCATTATCACCATACCAAGCCCCTGAGTGAGGCATCCGCTATGACAGGGTAAGGCTGATGGTCAGAGGAAAACAGCTTTAGCAACGCAGAATCCAAAATGATCAAGTTCACACTTGGGTACAACTGACAGTCCAGGGACTACTGGAGGAACAGGAAGGGTCACACTCAGGAGCTTCCTCCACCTCTGTCGAGAGAAAAAGTTTGACAAGAGTAGCCTGCAGTAGCTCTGGCAGTGTTAAAATTCAGGGTCCACAGAGAAAGGGGCCCAGAGGAAGGCGCAGAAGGCCTCCGGCTCCAGCACTGGTTAGTGGCTTGTCTGTTTGAGTGAGTCTAGCCATGACTGGAGGAGGAGCCTGTGTTGACCTGAGATTCCTGCTGGTGGAATTTCCTCTGCACAGCCTGGCAGGGCAGACAGGTGCAGGCGGGCAGGGACATGAGGCTGGGAGGGGCTTGGTGGGAAGGAAGGAAGTGCCATCACTTTCTTGGGGAGAGACCCTGACCTCACATAGGATCCCTAAGCGGGGTAAACTCTCTGACCCATGGTTGCATCCCAGCACTGATGGGGACCCTCCCCAGGCCTACTCTGGGGTTCTTACTCTCTGGCAATGGCCCCAGATGTTTCTGGGGGCAAATCTTGAATGACAAGAAAATTCAGCATCATTTTTAGTAAGCAGCCCTCATCCTAACCCCTGAGACCCAGGTTGGGCTGGCCTTTCCTGAGGGTGGTGCTAGCCCAGTTACATCTGTCCTCACCCCAGCTCAGGGGGACATTACTGGAGTCTACTTGGTATAGACCAGGGGTGCTTATATACAATCTGCACTATACGGGACACCCCACAGCAAAGACTTCTGCACCAAAATGTTGGGAGTGCTGAGGAAGAGGCCCCCATCTCACACATACACTCCAGCAAAGGAAGGGGTCCTTAGTGGCCTGACTGAATCCTTGCAAGAAGAAAACCCTATCTGAGAACATGGGCTGGGAACTGCTTGGCCTCAGAGCCCGGAAGGCAGAGACAAGGTTGACAAGGACCCAGAGGCCACTCAGAACTGGCTCTTCTCCCTGCATTCCCCAGAGGTCATATTCCCACCAGGCACCTCCTGCAGTCCTAGCAGGTATCCGCTTTCATCCCCCTCTGCAGATGTGAAGTGTGGAAGCAAGTCCCACCTGACAGGCCTATGTTCCACCAGGCTCTGCATCGTATGCCAGTGCTGGCTGCTTCTGCCTCCTACGCCCATAACTCCCTGCGCCACTCCTGAGATGCCTAGCCACTACCTGACCCCCTTCCCCTTCCTTACTAGCAGCAGTCTCCAGCCACAAGGCAGACACCCGGGAGGACACACCATGGGGTAAAGAAGAGGTTCTGGCTCAACCTGAGATCCTGGGAACACTCAGAAAACAGTGAATTCACTGGTACAAAAATAAACATGTGTGCTTGTCTTTGCTTGTTGATGGCTGAGAAGTCAATCTTTCCATGTTTTGATAATCTGACTCCATATTTATTTCCAGTAATATTTGAAAATAAGCACTAATTAGTATTTCACACTTTAAGGTAGTATTTTTGGTCAATGTGTTTTGTAAATAATATCAGACTGTAAAACTGTTTTGATGGGAAAAAAAGGAGCTAATCACATCTGTCCAGTCAGAGGGGGCAGGGCAGCCTTAATTTTGAATCTGCCTTGTGTCCTCAGTAAGGCATATTTACAGAGCATATTAAAATCAATTAATTCTTCAAGAAGTTATGACTTATTAGGATTGGACAGTGTTTCTGGAAACTTTGTGTGTGTGTGGGGGGGGTAACAAAGATAATTTTTTTTTCTTTTGTGGTACCAGGGATTGAACTCTGGCCCTTGTGCTTCCAAGGTAGGCAAGGCACCACTTGAGCTAAAACCTCAGTTGCCTAGTGATCTTCTTAATCAATGCTAGTTTTATTTTTTGGTTCTAGGTACATGGCTGGATGTTTGTGCCAAAAACCTTCAAGCTACACCCCAGGCAGCCAGAAATCCCTCTCGCATCTATCCTTCTCCTGTGGCTCTTGTGGAGAGATGGCCCAAGCTGCAGAGGGGCCAGCTGGCAGGCAGTCTGTTCTCTTCCAGGACACACCCTGAGACTCGGCACGGAGAGATGTGCCTCAAGAAACAGGAGGGTGTGACTGAAGATCCAACTTCCGGTCTGAATTTGGTCCCTGCAGGGAAGTTAATAATGAAGGGGAAAGCCTCGAGATATGACACACTGACCCAGGGAAAAGATTTCCACAGAACAGGACACCAGTGAGGGCAGGGAGAACTGCCACACAAAGCATGAGTGGAAAAGTACAAGATTCCCAGTGGCACTAAAACAATCACCAAAATACAAGTACCTGGGTCAGCCTTCTTCTGCAACCAGACAACTCTGCTGCCTCTGACGGGTCAGACACAGCCAGTTTCCTTAAGGCAACACCAATGAGGATGGGCAAGGGGTTGGCAAGCTCCTTATGGCCTTGGATAAAGTGAACAAATCTTAGAACTCAGCAGAGTCCACAGTAGCTTTCTCCCCAGATGCTAGCAGGCCAGAACTCATTTCATCTTTTGTCTGGGTCTCTGCAGCTGTGACAAAGCCTTCATTTGTTTCAGCAGACGTTTCTTGGCTTTAGTACTCACCACTCGCCGGAGCATAGAGATATGAATTTAGCAAAACCAGTAATGATCTTTCCATATAAATACTAACCTTCACAGTTCTTACGTGACCTTTTACTAATAAAAAAGGAAAATACAATAAATAAACCCTCTAGATAAAGTTTAAATCTTTTCAGTCAGGGGTCAACACAGATGGATATACTGGGCACACAGTGGACACAAACTAGAATTATGATCCTGATGTCACCTTTACAGCAGGGCAGACGTTCGTCACTCATATTTCATGGGCTTTCTTTACAATTGTGCTAGTGATCATGCAATTCTATTTTCCTGGTTCTTTCTATTTTCAGAATAGGGTGAAGTTAACAACCCACTCCAAATGATTTCCTTCTGATGTGAAAAAGAAAGACAAGGTCTTCAGACAGACAAAGGACACTCATGAAAACCCGCAGCTAGAGCCACTCTCGACAGTGACAGGCTGGATGACTCCTTAGAGGTCAGGACAAGACAAAAATGTTTACTCACACTCCTTCTATCCAGGACAATTAAATGAGAAAACGAAGTACCGTGGATTTTATATAGGAAACAAAATTCTCTCTAGTGCAGTCGCTAGGTAATATGTACTCAACCCTCTGAGCAGAGCGGCTGAACTAAGTGCACATGGCCACCCACAGACTCGGATAAAAACGTTCACCACAGCATTATTCACAAGGGCCCAGGAAGAGGGGCCCACTGGTACCAGGGGATGTCATTCTGCCCTAAGCGGGAATGCAGCAGGGACACACTGAAACATGGACGGTGCTGAAAACACTCTGCTGAGTGGAAGAAACTAGACGTAAAAGACCATGAATGATCCCATTTATGTGACATGTCCAGAATTGAGTCACAATTTGATTAGTGGTTTCTGGGTCGGGTGGAGGGGGCTGGGGATGACTGCTAACGGGGATGGACACCTCTTTTTTAAAGGAGTTGGCTCCTATGGATTGACACCTGCTGGGTGCGTAATACCCTTCTCGATTTCTCAGCTCCCATCCAGGCCCAGGGTAACTGTATATGACACTCATAAGATCTGTCTCCGAGGCTGCCACTTGTGAGTCTTCTGAGACCAGCATTTAACAGATAAAGAAACAGGTGTAAGAGAAAGATAATTTGACCAAGGCCAAAAGGTTGTTGAGTTAGAAGCAGGGCTAACTTTTAATCACTGGGTTCTAATCACAGGTTCTGCTCGTCGTACCTGAGGCCCAGGCTAACTCAGTAAGCAGTAAATAACTCGGTAGTTCTGAGGCACAAGACTGGGAAAACGGAAGTTCAGGGTGCTGTTCGGGGCAACTCAACAGAAGAGCAACGCCTCTGGGAGTAATGTCCCTTTTGCCTTAGTGTTTATCCCTCCTCAGCCTCTGCTGCAGTTGAATCAGATGCCATTCTGACAGCAGGACTTCATACACTAGGAAGCATAAGCCACATACCCAGATGTCCAGTCCTGCCACAGGCCCACATTGCTAGTACTACACTGGACACCCTGAGAGCCCTTGCAGGCTGACCTCACAACAAACCTTTGTGAGTATCTGGAGAAAGGATTTGGATTCCGGAGCTGGTGTTTCTTCCAGTAACAACATTTTGTAACTCAGAGAGCTAAGAAGCTCAAGTGCCAGTACTTCTGTCGCCTGGTACCTCCTCACACCACCCCTTCATCCCGAAATCTCTGACCCAGGCAACAAAAGTCATCTGGCTGCCAGTCCTACCAGCCTGTGCCCTGACACATGTTTCTAAGAGATGAGTAATAGCAGAGAGCTAGTTCTCTAACCTCTTCTGATTCTCATTTTTTCAGAGAAAGGATCGCTCGCCTCCTAACACTCTTGCCCTTGAATTTTTACCCTGTAGGAGAAAGGAAAGAAATGTGTCCACTGGAAAGATTTCTTGGTGCGATACAGGGCAGGGCCGGGTAGGGCCTCAGCCAGTTGTCCTCCTGAGTGGGCTGGGCAGAACCAAGTGACAGGCTCCAGGTCGCTAAAGGCAAACACAGTCCCTGTGGCTTTCCCAAATCCAAGAGGTGGCAGATCTGCCACGTCCTCTGAGCACGATGGCTGATTACTATCCACTACCCATAAGGGCTACATGACACCACCTGGCCCTGCCCAGCTTGGCCCTGCTGCCTGGCCCTCCAAGGCTCTGGAGAGAAGACCCATTGAGGGCCATCCATGTGTTGTCCCCACTCCAGACCTAGCTCTGGAGTCTAGCTGATTCAGCCTATATTTATGTGATACTGGAGTAGTTACCAGAAAGCACAACTGTAATAGAAACAACCAAAAATAACTGTTGGAAGAAAAGCCTATATTTAGGGTAGTCCTCCTTCAGCAATTCTCATGGCTTTGCAAAGCCACCAGTCTAACCATCATCCTCATCTTTCTATCAAAAGACACTGCAGGAGCCCAACACTTGCCTGGGATACCACCAGTGAGGTTGTCATGGGAAAAGATACAGTGCCTACCCTATCCTCAGCTATGGGACTGATAACTGTACAATAAAACCGTGCCCAAGACAAAGAAGGCTGTAGGCTCTTCTCCATAGAGAACACTGGCAGATATGCCCGTGGCTCTTCAGGAAGTCAATGGAAATGCCCGTGGGCAGAATGTACCGTTTCTTCCAAGTCTTAAGAGACCACTAACTTCAGCTGTCTGCATTTACTACACCCTTAAGTACCACATCAGAAAACTAGGTCAGGTTCTCAGGGTCTTTCTATTGGCTCACAAGCCCTCTGGAGTGAGGGCTTCAAGCATATGCCCTGGAGGCCCCCTCAGTTCTAGGGGTTCCTTGTCTCTTTCCATCCCAGATCTATCCAAGAATGAAAGAGGTAGAGCAAAACAAGTGACACAAGGCTTGGAGCCAAGTAAAATACAGCTAAGAAAAGTATTTTTAAATAGCTAGATTGAGATATCATATAGTATATGATTTATCTGCCATGCAGTTTACTTATTGAAAGAGTACAGTTCAATGGCTTTCAGTATATTCAGTTATGCAGACATCACCACAATCTAATTCCAGAATATTTCCATCACTCCAAGAAGAAACCTCAAACTTGCTGGTCCCCTCACCCCATCCTCTGGTCACCATTCCAAGGCTGTGACTCTCCTTGGCTTATGTGAGTTAATACAAGTCAACGTGGATATGGATCTGATTTTTTTCCTTTTGTTGGGTTGTGGGGAAGAAATGGAAAAAGGGATGAAAAAAGATGTGTTATGTATGGGTGCCAACTCCCCACGAGGAATGCCATCATTATTTACTACAAACATGCACCAATAAGAATAAAAATTGAAAAAATGAGTAGTAGACCTGATTTTCTACTTAATATCTTGAAGACTCTGGATTTTGAGAATTGAACAAGTTATCTGCCTACATTTCCAAGAAGGTGCCAAAAGGAATGTGGCTGTCTAGACTCAGATACACGAAGAGGGAAGAGGAGACGAGTGGAGACAGAGGAGCCTGTGCAACTCTTTTCTGGGGTAGGCTAACTCTGAAGGGCTCAGCACAAGCGTGCATCTGCCTCTGGTCTAGATTTTGTCACTGAAGGGTACTATGCAGCATGCATGCAATGGTGCGATGGAGATTCTAGCCTGCAGGCCTGATTTGCAGGCTACATTCTGATTCTATAATCAAGCATATCAGGGTTGTGACCTTGCATTTGTACCTGAAGCACAGGGAGGAATCTAGAGGGTTTTAGGGGAACCTGACCATTTATATGATGCCACAGCATTCCACTGGCTCTTCAAATCTCAATTTTGTGCTCTGTAAAAGGGGTAGCCACACTCCTTGAGAGTAGGTAGAAGAAGGGGAAACCTTGGACTTGAGAGAGGACAGGTGGATGGAAGTGTGCTTGCGAAGCCTACATAGAAGATGCCCCAGTTTTTCTGTGAGGCTCAGAAGTCCTTGAGTTTCAGTGGTACAACAAAACCACTGCCTACGTAAAGGAGAAGAAGTGTGTTAAGTCTGTGCCCAAAACAATGGACTTAGGAATTATACATCTGATAGATTTCTGCATTTTCTCCACCTAGAGTCTTGTAGCACATCCTGGAGACTTTCACATTCCTTCTACCTTAGTGTCTGAAAGACAAACAGCAGCACTGGGATATAAGAATAACTGGCATCATAACATCAGTTGGATGGAGAATTAATAATAAACAGCAGAAACTAGGTAGTTTTAATTTCAGAAGTGCCACACCACAGGCAGACAGGTCTATGAAGGCTGATTCCAAGGGTTTCATTGATCCATCCTAGGAACTTCAGAACTATGAACTCCTCATGTCAAAGTGACCACCTCCCTAAGACCTACCAAAGAGTTCTTGGATACTTGGTCATGAGCTAGGCCTGTTGATGCTGCAGGGAGGTAATTTTAATGCCTCTGGACTGGCTTCAAGTTAAGGGCAGTGTGCACATGTCAGCTATATTGCCTCCATGATGAACACAGCAGAACCCCCTTCACAAAACCACTGGATTTGGATGACAGAACATCTTCCCCTGCTGGGTGCTATTGCTGTACACAGTCCTGTGAGGAAGGCGCAGGCCTCTGAGATCTGTGTCCATGCTGTGCCTTGGCACGGCCAGTGAGGGGCCGTGCTCATTGTTGCAAACCCGAATAAACTTCACAGCTTGTTGCATTCTTTTTGTTTTTCCTCCCCTTTGCCTGACCTACAGGAAGACTTTGTTCAGCAGGGGAAAGATGGAGAAGAAAATATCGCTCAATGTACCAGAGACCACACTGCACTCTAAAGGAGTTTCTGAGATAACTGAGAGGCAGACACAGAGTAGAGAGCTCAGAACCAAGACTTCTGGTTCTTTCATCTTTCCCAAGTAATTTGTGAAGAAATTCTAAAACCATTTAGAGTTTGGTATATAAGAAAACAAGTGTACAAAGGTCTGTGTATGACATGAATTCTTTTGCCTGAGACCCGGAGGAGATTGAGACGGCTTCCTCATAAACAAAGAACTGACTAGATGACCCTTAAACTTGCAGCAGTCTCACATTTTTAGGACTGTCATAGCAAGAGACTCAGTGTTTACTCTACATGTACTTAGGTATGAACACAAAACTGTCTGCTGGGGAATCTGCTAAGGGAGGAAGGCTTGCTTAGAGGTCTGACAAACCAGCTTCAGGCCTACAACTACTAAAAATTGTTTAGGTATTCAACTTTTATTTTACTTTATCCCGATGATTATCCTTGAAGATCTAAAGTATGCACTTTCATGTTTTCAAGAAGGGCATTGCAAGAAGGGCAATGTTAATCACACAAATGAGTTCCAATCAACTGTGAAGGAATCATTAAAATTTCTGGAAGGTTCGAGGTCACAAGAGGATCCTCTGCTCACTCCCAAAAGTGACAATATCAACAAATACTGCTGGGTGGTCTCTGAGCATAACTTCCCCACAGAGGTCTGAGTCTATTTTTACCTGTAGTTTGAGAGGTCAGCTAAAATATTACTCCTAACTGAAGCCCACTGCCCCGAAAGAGCTGAGGTGGGGCTGGAAGGCAAGTCCCACAACAAAGGGCCTGAGATCCCATCACTGCCCAGGGCTGGTTGTTAGAGTGCAGCACACCTGCCTGCACACTGCACAGAGATGAGGAAGGTACAGAGAAGCTTGAGGGAGGCAGAAGAAGCCAGGAAGACACACTAGCCTAGACGGGAAGGTCTCAGTAGTAACAGTACCTCTTCCAAACCCCCATTGGCAGGTATTTCCTGGGCTATGGCTGGCTTCCTTTTCTATCTCTCTGGGGGAGCAATGGAAGCTGTTTGTGGGAAGATCTTCAGCACTTTTTTCTGGGTGAGGAAAGGCCAGCATTTTGGTTCTCCTGAGCCCTGTTTCCAATAATGGAGCATTAACAGTGGAATTTGGAAACTTCCAAGACAGGGTGCTTCCTGGTTTGGAAAGGTACAGGTCGACACTGTGTCAGGGTGGCTCTTACCCTGTGTCCATAAAGGAGCTGGCAAGGGCCCCTTCCCAGGCTGATAGCTCCAGCAGTATAAACTCTGGCCAGATCACAGGTGTTTTTCCCTTCCCATGACTTCCCCATCCTGTCCATGAGACCTGGCTGTCACAGGGATGCTGAAGTGTGGGTGGACACACCTTAGCAACCCTACCACACCAAAGCAATGTGCAGTAAACAGCTCCAACTGTGCTGGGGGTCTTTACTTACAGTCCTCTGTCTGTGTTTGCTAAGTGCTACAGAATGGCTTAGAGGAGATCATGATGCAGGCGCGAACAGCACATGCGGCAGATGGTGACCTCCGGGCTAAGCCTCTTTCCAGCAGGGGAGGTGGAAAGTACAGAGATAAGAGCAAAAACAGGAAAAGAAACTGCTGTGCCAGAGGAAATCCAAACGTTGCTTACGTTTCTGGAAAAGCGCATGTTGGAAATTTTTACATCTCTGGGCTCCAAATCTACAAAGGTAAATCATTTCTGCAATGAACTTGTCTACACTAATGCACTATAAGCAAGGGTTTGCCTAGCCAGGAAAAATAATGTGGTCTTTATGCAATAATCAGCCACATGGTCCACCCCAGCTCCTAGCGCATGACTGCTTGGTGCTGAGCTCAGAAGGGAAAGGAAAGTCTATTTGTTAGACAGTGAGACACGGGACATCTGCATCCTCTATGTGAAGGTGCTTCAGGAGGCTTCAACCAGTGGAGATGCTGAATAAGTTTCACACAACCTGAAGCTTCAGTTTCATAATGTGCTATATGAAGAGTATCATACAAATTAGTTTGGTGAAAGTCACATGACATCCTTGGAACATCCTTGGTTGACAGTAAATATCCACGTAAATGTCTCAGTGCCTTGTGAGGCAAAGGTTTCTAACCCTCAATGTGCCTAAGTCACAACCTTAGCCCCTGGGGATACTGCTCCCAAGGGCTGGGTGAGCCCAGACTGCATTTCACAGCCTCTGCTTCAGACTTATGCAGGAAGCTTCCCAGGTCATGCCAGAAATTAAGTCCAATGACTTCTGCTGTCAAGATGGTCACACACACATTAAAAAAAAAAAATACCAGGAAGTGATGGCTACTAAAGCAACTGGAGATGGAAACAATATGAACGTGACAGAGAAATCAAGGGTGAGGCATCCTGGTACCTTGTGGGGATGTACTCAGAGGATCAGAGATGTACTCAGAGGGACAGGCTGAGCTTCCATGGCAATGTGGTCAGAAGATCCCACCAGGGCCGTGTTGGGTCTGAGCTGTATGGCAGGAGGAGAACACAGCAAGAGATCAGCTCAGGTCAGCTGTGGGTCCTCAAGCTACACAGAGACCACCAGAAGACAGGAGAGGAGAGGCCAGGCAGAGTACGGAAAAGAGTCGATAGTGTTGGAAGACAGGCTAAATTTTGGGAATTAAGAGGAAGAAAAGCAAAGAGAAAGAAGCAAATGAGCTGTGGGCCCAATGTCTCATGAAGGCAAAGGGGGCACCAAAGTTATCTTAAAAGAGGGCTCTGGGAACAGTTGCCTGCAGAACTGACTCTGTTCTGGGCTACCTATTAAGGATGACTCCCTTCCTCCTCCCCGCTACATCTGTCAGGTCAAAGGGCAAGGCAAATGATAGCCAGTCGGACCTCCAGTGACTCTCATCTATACAGCTGTCCTCTGACCAAGGGAACTCAGTCTTTGGGATGGTAAGCCCTTTCAACAAGCAGGACACACTGCAGGACCCAGAGTTCATTTGTGCCCTGCAGCAGAGGGCCATTGCCTCCCAGGGGCTGCCTGTCAGGCCAGCACTCTCCCAGCCCTCTGCTACATGGTCTTTCTCCTCTCCTACAGACATTTTCATCCATGCAATCTAAATAATTGGATTCAGAATTACCAGCAACTTCTAGCATCTGGTATCTGACTGCTACATGTTGGTGTAGACTAACTGGGATACCACTGGTGGAGAGTGAGCACTCCATTTCCTTCAATATCAGCCTCTAATGCTTAACAGAGCGCAGTGTAAGACACAAGTCTATCAATAAGTTCCTACACCAGTGATGCTTCAGCTATCTCAACTCAGGACAGTCTGAGGCAGATTTCCCTCCAGAGGCAGTCCCTACTCCTGCAGATCTGCTTGAGGGCCTCACATTTGCCCTTTTCTTTTTAGGCTCCTGGTCATGATCTTCTTACTTGGGGGCTCCCTAAATTCACCCATCAGCTCTTCAAAGAGCACCTGTTTGGCTTGAGCAAACCACTTGCCCACCCAGTGGTGGATGCCCCTGATTTCCCAGGAGATGTATCCCTGCCTGGGCTTCAAGTGAGCCATGACCTGGCCTTGTGTTTGCAGAATGTAACATATGCCAAATAAAGAAAGTAGTCCTATAACAGTGTCCAGTGGATGAAACACTCCTCAGAATTATACATTAACACAGGATCCGGTATGAGCTCATGCACAGCTCTTCATGGAATGAACACACAAGAAGAGGTACTGTGTGAGGATAAGGACTCACATGGTGAGTTTTTCCTCCTGCCGTAATTCTGGAAGTCTTCTCTCATGAAGGACTTTGTAAGGTGTGATCAAAAATACAATTAGTAGTGCTGCCCAGTGTCATCCTAAAGAGAGACAGGCTGCTCTGTGGTGCTGCACAGCTGCCTGGCAAGCACAAGGTCTTGAGTTCAATCCTTGGTAACACACACACGCACACACACACACAACACACACACACACACAACCACACAGTGTGTCCTCAGCTACTTTATTCATGGGATCTGACCTTATTCTGGGTCTTCCTCAAAGTCAAAATTACCAGGAAAAGTAAACATTTTCAAATGATTCAGGACATGGGGTAAGCCACCACAGTTCAACTGAAGTCACAAGAACACACCAAAAATTTTAATTTTTGTAATAAATTAATTTTTATAATACTTTAAAAATGTGCCATATTTTAAAATCACACCACATAGGTGGCCAAAGAATTCTTCCTTCTAAAAACATGCCAAAGGTGCACATAACCCTAACCTACTTCAGAAACAAAGAAACTCAGCCCTGTCATGTTATCCAAAGAGAAATTTCATTTGCTACTGGAAGGGGACAGACAATATAGCCATGTACCAATTAAGCCACATCATTTCAGACGTTGAGAAGTGCTTTGTATAACTTAACACAGAGCTGGAGAGTGCTGTAGGAGGGGAATGCTCTGCTGTCATTAGGAATAATCATGGGAGAGTCTATAAGGGACAGTAAACAACAACAACGGAACACCGGGAATGGAAGTCCTGAGGAAGGGCAGAGCATGGGATGTCTCAGTAATAGAAAGGATAATGGTATTTGATGGAGGTAGAAGATCCAGGAGGGCCACAGGCAGTGAGTCCAGGAAGGTGGGTGGTGCTTGCTCAGATCGGTCATCCCACAGCAAGGAGACTGACACCAACAATGGTTACGGGGCATCGTTAGTAGAAACCCTTCTTATACCAAGTATCAAAACCATCTTTACTAAACAAGCAACCAAACTCTATGTTTAAAGGACGTGGACAAATCCCAGCTGGAGCCCACAATCCCGTCTCATTCCAGGATCCACATTAGTGTGAAGCTCAGGAAACAATCATGCACTGTGGGGGAAACCAAGCCTGCTGGGATCATTCTCTCCGTATCAGAGGGCCAGTATTAGAGAAAATTCCCGTGGTTGCTGGCAATATGGAAACCTTTTGAATTTGTTTAAAAAAGATTTGTTTGGCCCCAGGTTATCATTGGTTTAAATGGGGAAAAAATACCCCCAAACTGCAACATATAAATGTGTTTACCATCACATTATAAACTGCTCTAATATAACAGGAAAAAAAAAGAGATGACAATTTTAAACCACCCAATACTTTTGCTGAGGTGATAGAAAATTACTCCTGTGGGTGCAACCCGCTCACAGGAGACAGTGACCAAATGTCACTTGACAGGAAATCAGATTCTGCAGATCCAGGCTGGCTGGACTGAGGTGTATGAGCAAGAATACAAACACTACAAGCCTGGGCATGTGGGAATCCCAGGGGCTTCCGGCTCCAGGGCAGAGGCTATCTATCTGCTCTGAGAAAAATCACTGTGCTGTTCCAGCAGGGAGGCTGGCCTTCACCGTAGCATGCAAGAAGGAAAATTCAAAGACCAGGAGCGTCTTCACTACACAAGGAACAGGCTTTGAAGGTGCATTTACTTCAAGTGAAAAAGAAGCAATTCTTGGCCAGAGACTTATCTCAGTGGTCCTGGCACCTGCCTAGCAAGTACAAGGTCCTGAGTTTGATCCCCGGTAACCACATACAACAATACTGGGCATAGTGACTCACACCCACCAGTAATCAGTACCATATACCACAGTGCCAGGTGTGGTGGCTCATACCTGCAATCCCAGCACTTGGGAGGCAGAGGCAGGAGGATTGCTGAGTTCCAGGCTTGCCTGGGCTACAAAGTGAGCTCAGGGCCAGCCTGAACTACAAAGAGAAACCCTGTCTCAAAAAAAAAAAAAAAAAAAAGGTAATTCCAATGTTATTCTGACGCTCTTCTCATGAGAGGGACATTAGAAGTATTTATCTCCATTTGAAACATACAGCCTTGTGATCTAGTAAGACCTAATAAGTAAATAAAAATGCTTGACATGGCTCATAATAACGAAAAATGGGGACAATTTAGATAGCAATTAATAAAAACCTAGTGGCCCTGTGCTGGATTCTTACCACTGGCATGTCCACCATGAAGGGTGATGCCTAGTCACAGACACTCCAAAGGACAAAAGACACAACACT
>PVIC010028345.1:0-13415 GCA_004025085.1 Thryonomys swinderianus
AAAAAAAAAATAAGATCATTTTCTAAGGTCAGCTTGGATGCCTCCTGCACCAAGAGAGCCACTGCAGCTACAGCTCTGAGGCATGCAGGCCATCCTTTTGCTACAAGATTTAATCATGGCTTAGGTAGCCTACAGGTTGTTGAGTGGGTCTTCGATCTTGTGTGAGCACTCCAAAAGCCATGCCCCAGCTTTCATCAACGTATAGATTGAACTTTTGTCCTGTCTCCAAGCTCGATGCTGGGGCATTTAGAAGCACTTGTTTGAGCTTTCTGAACGCTGCCTAGGAATCAGGTTCCCAGGTTAAAATATAGGTTTTTTTTTCCTTTTGGATCTCTCTTATAAGTTGATAGAGTGGTTGTGCAATTTCACCATATCCTACTATCCAAAGATGACAGAAACCTGTAATTCCTAAGAATCCTCTAAGGGCTTTGGGTTTTGGGTTTTAGGGTTTTGGGCTGCAGGTAGAAAGAATTGGTTTAATTCTTTCTTTCCTCAGTATCTAAGTTCCTTTAGATATAATAAGGCCCAAATATTTTCCTTTAGGGCTGCAAAATTGTGCCTTAGATTTAGAAACCTTACAACCTCTGTCTTTTAGAAAATTTAATGGAGTGTGAGTACCTTGGCTACAAAGTTCTTTTGAAGGAGCACATAATAATATATCATCTACATATTGTAATATTGTGATCTGGGAATATTTAAAACATGCCAAGTCATAAGAAAGAATTTGTCCAAATAGGTGAGGACTATCCCTGAAACCTTGGGGGAGAACAGTCCGTGTCAACTGAGAGATCTGACCATTTTCAAAGGCAAAAAGAAACTGGGAATCTGGATGTAAAGGAATACAAACGAAAGCATCTTCTAAGTCTAGTACTGAAAACCAACTAGCATCTTCTGGGATCTGAGAGAGAAGGGTGTTTGGATTAGATACTATTAGGTGGACTGGCACTACTGCTTCATTTATTAATCTAAGGTCTTGTACCAGTCTCCACTCTCCATTGGGCTTTTGAACTCCCAGGATTGAAGTGTTACATGGACTATTATAGACTTAAAGCAAGCTTGCCTTTTTAGATTGTCAATTATAGGCAATAATTCTTTCTTTACCTCAAGTTTTAGAGGATATAGTCTTTGGTAAGGAAAAATAGTAGGATCTTTGAGATGTATCTGTATGGGAACAGCTTTTATGGCTCTGCCTATTTTATCCTCAGTTGCCCATACCTCAGGGTTTATTTCTTTCTCTACAAGTGGAAGACAATGTACTTATCCTGGATGCATATATATAATGGTATTTAAACAAGATAAAATATCTTACCCAAGAAGGGGAACTAGCCTTTCAGGCATAATCAAGAAACAATGAGTTAAGAAAAAGCCATCCCAGTTACAGCCTAGGGGTTGTAACTTGGGAGAAATAGCAAATTACTTCCTCTTCTGTGACTCTTTTCATTGAAATATGGCACTGGAAGGGAGGCCAGGATTGTAGAGAAAGACCAAGAGAGAGGCACCAGTGTCCAGCTTACTTCTTTTCTCTCTATGGTCATAACTACCCAAGGCTCCTCCATGTAGATGACAGTCCAGCGAGGGGGAGAAGGCAGCGAGTGCCTCAGGCCCCTTCAGTCCAACTGGACCAGTTGATGAGAGGGGTCTGAACCTTGGGGCCTTCGCCTCAAGGAGCAGTCTCCTCTCCAGTGGTCACCTTTTCAATCGGAGAACCTTCCAAGGAGTCTCCTGTTCCAGTCCCTCCTGAGGTGGCCTGGTTCTTTGCAGTGGTAGCAGACAAACTGAGTCATCATATTCTTAGAGCCCCAAGAGCAGGCCCAGCATCTATTTCTCTGAGAGCTGCAGCAAATGCTGAAGCCTTCTCTCGATCTCTTTGTCGCCTGTCTTTGGCCCCTTCCTGCTCCCTATTATAAAATGTAGAAGAGGCAATTTTTATTAAGGTCTCAAGTGAATTATCTAGACCAGAAGCCATTTTTTGTAACTTTCTTCTAATATCTGGGGCGGACTGAGGCATAAACTTGTCTTTAAGAACAGTCTGTCCCACAATTCAGTCAGAAGCTAGTGATGTATGTCTTATCAATGCCTCTCATAAGTGATCTAGGAAGACCAAGGGGTGCTCTTTTTCTCCTTCTTGGATAGTTGATAACTTAAAATAATTGACTGGCTTATTTTTTATTATTTTTAGATCTTCAGCAATGCAGTACAGTAAGTGTCTCCTACACCAGTCTTCTACCTGGTTGTCAGGCCAGCAAGGGTTCTGTGTAGGGACACCTTGTGCTCCAGTAGGGACGTCTAGCTCTCCTGGCTGGCTTTAACTGGTAGTTTATAATGTAATATATGATTTTCATCACCAGCCTCAATGGCAGTCTGTGTTGTGGCTTGTACTTCACCAGAAGTATCTGATCAAAAACAAACCTCACATCTTTCCAGTCTAATTCAAACATTTGAACAAGTCCTCTAAAATTCTTAATTTATCAGTCTGGATCTTCTGGGAACTTTTCTAATTCTTGTTTAATTTGTTTTAGGTCACTAAAAGAAAAAGGGATGTGGACACGACGTCATCCAAAAACATTATCTATTACTTGTATGGAATACTGTCCTAGAGGAGCTTGAGATAAGGATGGATACAGCCCAGTGGAGGGTTGTATTGTGGCTGGTTTAACTTTCAAACATTGGAGGATCTCAGGCTCCTCAGGACAAGTAGAAAAAACTTTTGTCTCAGTTGGTGGAAATTCAATAGGAGTTATTTTAGAAATTTCTACCCCAGATTTAGTAACAGTAGGTTGGATCTTAACTAGAGTATCCTTAGAAACTTTGCTCTCAGATTCTGAAAGGCGAGGGTGGGAAGTCTCATTGATAAGGGCCAGATCTGGTTTTTATGAGGCTTACATTTACATTTTGAACACAAACAAGAATTATTCCCTAATACAAAGAAGATCTCAACATATGGTATTTCTGTCCATTTTCCCTTTTCCTTATAGTACAATCTTAGTTGTGAAATAGCATCACAATCAATACTTCTCTCTTTCCATCTTGGCTCTAGGGGGTAAGTAGGCCATGCACAGGTGGAGAGAAGAATGAAGCTGCTCTTTATCAGCAAGTGAGGATCAAACATTTTCCAGTTTTTAAGAACACATTCCAAAAGAGTAAGGGACTCAGATATGGATTTCCCATCTGCAACAGAAACAAAATGGAACTTTATAAGTTTCTGTTTGAATGTACTCCGTCCAATGCCAGTGCTGGTGAACTGGAGGTATACGACTTTCTTGGAACATCTCCCAAGCTCTGTTCCACTCCAGGGCAGGTAGCTACCAACTGAAGAGAGATCCAGAAAATAAGTCAGACTGGACTTAACTATCCTTGCCAGTGCTTGACATAATTTTCTCCCAGGAATTCACTCCCTTACTTCAGTGAGCACTTTTAGGGTGCCCAAATTGTACCCCATGCAGTGTCTGCCCCGACTGGAGGTATATGAAAATATTGTTTATAGACTAAGAAATTCAATCCAGCTTTTAGTTTTTTGAAAGAGGGGAAACTAGGTCAATTGACAAACAAAGACACTCTTGCAAAAGATCACCTCCAGAAATAGTCAGAGATAGCGCCTTGTGTACCAGGCAGAAAGAGCTCTGATATATTCTATTAGATTTCTAGTCATTTCAGGTAAAGCCCTGATGAGACAAGGCTGAGGGAGTAGTTCAATTTGGACCAAAGTTTGTCCTGCACGAGCACTAAATGGCAGACTTTGTAATCAATGTTCGAGCATTGATATGTTGGTATACCTCTACAGGTCTCATTTTGAACTTGTTGATCATTTGAAACTCATAATTTCAGTCATAGTCCACAAGTTAATAAAGACACCTTTATCTACCTTCTATGCACATCTAAAGGAAAATAAAGGTTGTCTAGAGTCCTATTTTGTTTATATATCATGTAAAGACACATATATGAGTCAGGCAGATAATAGTTTTAAGTCCTTAACTTTGGGTCCCTGAAAGAAGCAGCCTGACACCAAAGGATTTAAAAGTAAACTCCCAGTTAGGTGGAAAGAGGTTTAAGGGGAGCTCTTTAACTTACTACCAAAGAGAAAAAGTCCAAATAAAGTTTAAGCCATTTAGTCCACAGTCAAAGTTTTTAAGTCTATTACCTATTAGCAAACATTTTCTTGTCTACATGAATGGTGGAACCCATGTTTGAGGGAGATGAGATTTAGGTAGATTTGTTTATATATGCTACGTGGGATCCTATCTTGCTGGTAAAGAAAGGGATCCAACCATATAACTCGACTCATAATGGAAGTTTCTGAAAGGATTTTGGCAGAATCGTTCAGAATACTGAGGCAGAGCACATCTGGTGATCACTGGCAAGTTTTTCCTTTCACCTCACTGAGGAGTTTTAGGTATGGACAAGATGCGGAGATTCTCTCTTGATTACCCAAATGGGCAGCTGGGAGCCAGTTTCTTCTAGGGAACCTTCAGAACCCACAAAAGAGTCGCCTTGGCCAGGGTTCCTCAGTTGTTGCCCCAGTTTCCACTAGTTCCACACAATCAGAGATCTGTCTCCAAAAGGAACCCATTTGCTTATCTGGTCATTCATTCATTGTTTATAGTGAATAACATTCCACCTGTGATTGCAAGTAGGGATTCAGCAGAGGGCAACTGGAGAAACCTGTCCTCTGCTTTAAGAGTGGCAGCCACCTTAGTGGCATTTAAGGGCTGGCAGAGTAACCACTGTTTGTTTAGTATTTTGTAAGGGACAGAAAAAAGCCTGAAGAGATCTATCTTACAGTATATTTTAAGCAATAACTCAGTAGTATCACAACATATACAGCACAAGATTAAAACATAGTTCTAATGACGAACGATATACTATAAGAGAAATTAGCAGTTTGCAAATATTTAAAGCATACAACTTAGAATTAAGACTCTTTTTGAAGCATATACTAAAACAAGGACCAGAATCTGTAGAATAAAAGTTAGACCTTATGAAGCAAAGTACAATTTGTGGAGGAAAACCTTTTAGAAGTTTTGAAGGAAAGAAAACTTACCTGCATCCAGTTAACGCAGTGGAACCTCCAATGTGACGCAGGAAAGCAGGGCCTAGCTCCCCCCCCCTAAAATGCCAGTTCATGTTTTCTAAATACAAACGACTGAGGTTTGACTAGGAAAGGGTTTAATCCTCAGGAAAGGATTAGGTTGAGGGCTTTGCGTTATGATTGGATTAGTACATTCATGCATTAATGAGTTAGCTGGTTAATAGGTCATCTCTAGGATGGGTCTGTTGTGAAGGCTGATTTAACTCTGTCACTTGTCTGTGCTTCTTTTGTGATGCAGCACCCTGAGAAGCTTTGAGACTCTGCAAAGTCCCCATAAGCAAAAAGGTTTCACCAAATTTAGTCCTTCAAACTTGAACCTGCCAACCTGTTTATTCTTTATAAATTTACCAAACTCCAATATTCATATATAGAAACAGAAAATAGAATAACACATTAGGTTTATACGGAGTAAATATTTCTTTTAACCATCTCTATTTGCATTGCTATGTCTTCCTAAGGCATGCTCAGACATAAATAGGTGCCAAGGCAAGGGACTTACCTAAACCTCACAAAAGTCAGATCTTTGTAATTTGAACATATTCTTTTGAGATAAGTTATATCACTAGCTGGTTTCTGTTTCAGGCATTTTGTATAATGGTACAAAAAAAGCATTTTTTTAAGGATAGGAGACAAAATTTATGCCAAAATTTAATTTGACTATAATCACTCTTCCCCTCCAGAAAGAGTAGGAATTCTCCAAAGAAAGGTAATCAAAGGGCAACACTTCTAAACTCTGACTTCATATGGAACATCTCAAGGATCTTCAAGTTGATCACAATAGCAGTCTGTGCAGTTTGACATGGCTGTGTAGGAGCGGTAATGAGCAATGCTGAAATCCCTGCAGGTAATTGCAGAATTTCTGAACTAAAGATAAAATTATCATAAAAATACAAAGTATTTTTAACCCAACATAAATTACAGATGTACCTAACTTTAATTCTGTTGTTCTTTTCATGACTATGCCCTTTGGAAAATGTTTAAATAGCTTGGTACTCACACAATGAACTATTTCAACTATTTTTTTAGGATTTTTTTAACACAACATATCTTTTATGATAGCAGATATTATCAAGTAATTGCCAAAGTCTGAAATTTTTCCACTTTATACTTTAAGAAAATGGATTATTTGTTTGTAATTGTATTATCTATCTGTTGGGCTATTTATGTGGAAAATTTTTCAAAAACCTCAATAAAAATTTAAAAGCCATAGTTGGTTTCATGAGGAATTTACACATAGCAGTATTTAAAAAGATAATTTTAGGACCAGAGATTTAGTTCAGCAATTCCAGCGCCTGTCTAGCAAGCACAATCTCTGGTAACTACATACAACAATACCAGGTGTGGTGACTCACACCCACAGGCAATCAGTACCACACACCACAACGCCAGGCATGATGGCTCACACCTGTAATCCCAGCACTCAGGAGGCAGAGGCAGGATGATTGCTGATTTCCAGGCTTCTCTGAGCCACATAGTGAGTTCAGGGCCAGCCTGAGCTACAAAGTGAGACCCTGTCTCAAAAAAAAAAAAAAAAAAAAAAGATAGCTGGGCGTGGTGGCTCATGCCTGTAATCCCAGCACTCGGGAGGCAGAGACAGGAGGATTGTGGAGTTCAAGGCTTGCCTGAACTACATAGTGAGCTCAGAGCCAGCCTGAACTACAAAGCGAGACCCTGTCTCAACAAAAAAAAAAAAAAGATAGCTATAAAATCTGTAAGATTTTGCTAGAAACAAAAGAAAATTCCTTAGAATAATCATTGTCTAAAAAGAAAGGTCAAAGAGGAAAATTATAAAAATACTAACAATTTCAGAAAATGACCTATTGCTTTGTTACATAAACAGGAAAAATTTTAAAACGAGGCCTACAGGTGGCTGGTTTCAGACTTACAGAATGGGACTGAAGTGGTTTTGAGGATTCATAATAGTGTTTGAAATGAATTTAAAATGCCAGGAAAAGATCTAGAATAGCAAAAGCAATTCTAAGCAACAAGGACATAGTGGGGCTATTATACTCCCCAACTTGAAACTTTACTGTAAAGCCACTGTGATAAAAACTGCATAGTACTGGCAAAGTAACAGATCTGAGGATCAGTGGAATAGATTAGAAGATCCAGAAACAAATCCAGATACACTAAGTCCCCTCATCTTTGACAGAGAGCCCAATGTCCTCAGTGGTGGAAAGATAGCCTCTTTAACAAATGATGCTGGAAAAACAGGGCTTTAACTTGCCATAGACTAAAGCTAGACCTATCTCTGTCACCATGTACAAAACTAAAAGTGTATTAGAGACTTAAACATTAAAACAAAAACACGAAATCTGCTGTGAAACAGGTTAAGTAAAACCTTGGAGACACTGGCTTAGGGAAAGACTTTATGAACAAAACCTCTGTAGAATGAGAGCTAGCAGAAGAAATCAACAAATGGGATCTCTTTTTATTTAAAAAAAAAAAAAAAAAGCTGCACAGCAAAGGAGAACACCAGCAGAGAGAAAAGACAACCAACAAATTGGGAAAGAATCTACCAGCTGTCTCTCAGATAAAGGTCTACTATCTGGAATATATAAAGAGCTTAAAAAATCAGTTCTCCCACATGTAAAGATCCAATTCAAAAATGGGCAGCTGAAATGAACAGACACTTCAGAGGCAGAAGTAAAAGCTGACAAGAAGCATATAAAAAAATGCTCAACATCACTGGCCAATCAAGAGATGCAGATGAAAACAACACTGAGATTTCATCTCACTCCACAAAGAATGGCTGCTACCTTGAAATTAGCCAGAATATCTTGAATAAATGCTGGTGAGGTTGTGGAGAAAAGGGAACCCTTCTCCACTGTTGATGAGAATGTATACTGGTACAACCTCTATGGAAGTCAGTGTGGAGATTCCTAAAAACAAAACTAGGATTAGATGTCTCATTTGACCCTGCGATTGTCTTGCTAGGAATATACACAAAAGAATTAAAATTATCATATCATAGTGGCATATGTTCGCCCATGTTCATAGCAGCTCAGTTTGTGATAGCTCAAACAGCCCAAATGCCCATCTACTGGAGACTAGATAAAGATGTGGTTTTTCTATAAAATGAAGTATTACTCTGCCCTAAAGAATGATAAGTTTGAGTCATTTATACTCAAATGGGTGTACCTTCAGGACATACTCATAAGTGAAATAAATAGCTCACAGATGTGTAAATATGCCCATCAACTGGAGACTGGATAAAGATATGGTTTTTCTATAAAATGGAGTATTACTTTGCCTGAAGAATGATAAATTTTAGTGATTTATACTCAAATGAATGTAGCTTCAGGATGTATTCATAAGTGAAATAAATAGGTCATGAATGTGTAAATATCATATCTGTTCTCTGGTATGAGAAATTAAAAGATGTTAGTAAATTCTAGAACATATGATGGATATTGTAAAATAGAAAATATGTAAAGGGAAATGTGGTGGAAGAGTGAGTAATGAGGGGTAAAGAAAAACTGATGGTAATTTTTTTAAACAGGGGAACAAAACTTATGTATTTAGCGCATGGAATGTTGTGGGGTGGGTAGGAAAATGGGAGAAAATGAGAATTAAAATGTGCCATATACTAGAACAAATGTCCAATGCTAAGTATGATCACAATGTGTATATACAATGTACCAATAAAGATTTAAAAAACATTTAAATTCCAGGAAAGCAACAGACTGCTTCAATACTTTTGTGGAGATAGAATCATCATAATAGAACTGTCTTTTTTCATGCCTCAGGAATATTTCACATATCTTTAGGTTAAATAAAGACAGGTCTATGGTACTTTTAGAAAAAATATTTTTTTCACTCATAAGCCACAGAGAAACTAAGCAAGAACCAGCCCCAAAATGTAGCCCTCACATAAAACTACCAAACCTGGAAAGTTGGTTCTAGAGAAGTGATTGTGAATCTTTTAGAGCTTTCAGTGACAATGAGCAGCTCACTGTGGCATGTGGGTCATTGATTTGCAATGGCTGCTCTAGGTGATATACTGACAAATCTTCTAGAGCTGCATGGAACCTTTATGTGTCTCAGATTTAACAATAGTTTGCTCTGGGTCTGTAAATATGTCACCCTAAATACTAAAAACTTAAGATGATTGAAAAAGCCTTCAAAGACATGATGTACTCTGTGGGGCACTATTAATTGCTTAACTGTTCCTTCTAGTTTTCAGTGAAGTGAAAACTTGACTTTTTATATTTAAAAATGTGTATGACTTGTTTCATAATTAAAACCTATTTCAAAATTATTATTTATTCTAGGATTACATATAAGACATCATCATTGAGTGTCTTAAATATAATAAAGCATAATGAAGCTATTCTGGCATAACCAGGGAAGGAATTTATATTATTTTCCTTGAAGCTAAATTAATACACTAATTTAATAAATATATAAAAATCACTATATTGATTTATATGCCATTAATACTTAAAGATTGCCTTTATTGAGCTAATCCACCTGAGATTCTGGTTTTTTTTTTTGAGACAAGGTCATATTTTGTAGTTCAGGCTAGCCCTAAATTCAATATGTATCCCAGTGTCAAACTCACAGCAATCCTCCTGCCTCTGTCTCCCCAGTGCTGTGATTACAGGCATGAGCCAATATGCCCAGCAATCTGACATTCATTTTAAATTCTAATAAACTTTGAAGATATTGAGATCTACCTAAAATCAAAGTGGCAGTGAGGCATTTCTAAATATTAATCTGACTTTACACTGCAGTTGAGAAAATTGACAGAGAAGTCCCTAAAAATCTAAATTATGTAAAATGTCAACTTTTCCCAAGATGGCTAAACCCACAGTCTAGTCTAGACTTACTAGCCAATGTATTGTCAGAAAAATATAGTGGAGGCTACTGATTGTAATCAGGAAAGATGAAATGAATATGCACAGTTATGGACATTTGTGGATAAAAATTTTATTATATTCAAATAACATCAATTAAAATGTCAAGTTTGATCCTTTGATTCCTGAAACCTCTTTCTGTATTCAATCATGATAAAGGTACAGATGCTGAAAAGACTCAAAAAAGGTCCTCTGGGTGAATTCTAAAATCATTACAAGTCTTATAAGCAAAAAGAGGAGAAGGAGGAAAAGGAAACAGAACAGTATCAAGCTATTTCTTTTATCAGACCTCTGTGAAAAAACTAACATTCAAAAAAAAACTAACATTCAATAGCTTTGTTAAGTATTGTTACCAAAAGGAGATCATGTCTGAAACTAAGTATATTGTGGTCCTCTTACATTACCAAACAATACTCCAAATAACTTAATTTTTTGCTACTTGGTATTATATATTATTTGAAATTATCAAAAATTTTTCTAACATTCTACTCTCATTTTAGACATATTAATGTTTTTCTATCCTTCAGCAAATTTTAAAAATTAATAGATCCAAGAATTCAAAGATGCTAAAAGTACACTGAAACAAGAAGCAAACTTACTAACTCCTGACTCTTTTTAAGCCCTAACTTCTTTTATTCCATAAACCCCTGTTCTGCCATCCTGCTTAGAGGTTCTAGCAGGGAAATTGTAGACCATGGAGCAGAGAAATTGACTCTGGTATCCACTAATAAGATCTACAAAGTAGCATGTTGGCAAAGCAGTCTAGTAAAAAGTAATCATAGCTGCTTTTGATTAAGTCTATTTCCCTTTTTTATTTATAGTGAAAGCTGGTGCCAAAGCACATTATATCATTTCCCTTGTAAATAACATGCAATTGTTTCTTACTAAGCAATGGATTTATTCTCTGGATTAAGATTTGTGGCCTTATAGAATCTCTCTGCTTTTTTCTGTTCATAATATCTTCTTGTACTTTTCAAAATGAATCACAGGGGGTTAGAGATATTGTTCAGAGATGGAGTGCTTGCCCAGCATGTGTGAGGCCCTGGGTTTGATCTCCAGCCATAGGGGAAAGAGATTGGTGAGGAATGGATTTCTAAACTCCAGCCAAGCCAGTCTTATCTCTGGTTTTCCTATTTACAATTATCTTTGTTTCTATTACTTTCCAATTTGAAATGCCCTTGATCTCTACCCTGGCCCTTACACATACACATGCTCACTTTTACACACATCCCAGCCCTGAGAGTCATTGAGACGTTCAGCTTTTCCCTTTAGTGGCCAGATGAATGGTACCAACTCTGATCTCATCGATATCATTAAAGCAAATCTCATTTGAAATGTGCTGGCATAAGAAGACTAGTAAATGTGAGCTTGTTCCCCCATCTTCATGTATAAAAGCTCAGCCATCCTAACCTCATACAAATGAAAGGAATATTTCTTCCATAACTTTCTTCTGCCATGGCTCAAGACTTGTTAAAATCCTTCTTATGAAATTACCTTCAGGTCCAGAGATTTAGCTCCATGTTTCCAGTGCCTGCCTAGCAAGCAGAAGGTCCCTGTTTTGATCCTGGATAACCACATACAGCAATACCACGTGGGATGTCTCATGCCCACCACCAATCAGTACCATATACCACAATGCCAGGTGTGGTAGCTCACACCTGTAATCCCAGCACTTTGGAGGCAGAGACAGGAGGATTGTTGAGTTAGAGGCTTGCATGGGCTACATAGTAAGCTCAGAAGACAACCTGAACTACAAATCAAGACCCTGTCTCCGTAAAAGAAAGAAAGAAATTGCCTTCGTGACTCTATTAAGAGTGCGTTCAATTGTTATTCTCACATAACTGGACAAGTAGACTTTTAATTAGTAAAAAGAATATTTTTTCTTATAGAATAGCACATCTGTAGACCTGTGCCACCCAGGGACAGGATGGAAGCTCCATGAAGTGGCCAAGGTCTCACAGCTTCCACTGTTCTACCCAACTACTTTTAGAAAGTAGCTTTATGTCTTGACGATGTCTTCATCACTGAAACATCCAAAATCTTTCTCCACCTTGATTTTTGCCTTTTGACGAAAAATGAAACCCTTCCCAAGAACTACCTGCATTGCCCAGCTACCCTAGAATGCAACAAAAATTACCAAGAGGTTGAATATTTCAGCTTCCCAGCCTCTACGATAAAGGAAAACTAAGGCCAGAGAGTTGAAACAAATATTGCAAAAACCAACATCATAATTGATGTATAAGCATGCATATTTTCTTAAAGAATTAGCGCTATCAGGGATACTCAGAAAGACAGGAGAAGAACTAGAGATTCACATGGTGAAAATAGTCAAACTAGAAGAAAAGGGAGTATTAAGATTAAGATGTATGCATCTATATCATATTTATTCCTTCCCCTCATCACATTCCCACACCAGGTTTCCTATAGAAATTTTGCACTCTATAAAAGCTGTCCTACTTTCTAGAGCTCATTTTCATCTACAGGTGTTCATGCCAAAGAGAAGATCCGGTAATTGTCTATCTGTGATCTATTGATTTCACTTATTAGTATATCCTCCAGGTGTCTCCATTTGCACCTAAATGGATCAATCTTGTCATTCTTTGTGGCAGAGTAATACTCCATTTTATAAAAAAAAAAAAACATATCTTCTTTATCCATTCTCCAGTTGATGGACATTTGGGTTGTTTCCAAGATTGAGCTATCACTAACTGAGCTGCTATGAACAATGGTGTACATTTGTCTTTCCAATGTGATTTTTAAAATTCTTTTTAGGAATAAATATGATACAGAAAGAAAAGAAAAGAGCATGTATAAAGGGAGTGAGGAGGTGTGGGTGGGTAGGGATATGGGTAAAAATGAGAATTAACTTGTGTCATATACTGGTACAAATTCCCCCAATGTTATACATGATTTTGAGATGTATATAAATTGTACCAATAAAGAATTCAATTTATTAAAAAAAGATGTATGAATCTAATCAGAACCCTGCAGTTGCCTTTTATTTTTTGTTTAGGAACTCAAATCATTACCCTAATTTCCATGCCTCACAACTGAAGATGAATACAATGTTTTTCAGTGTTTCAATGTATCAAAACATAGTTTCTGGGCTAATTACTAAAGCTCTAGTGATAAAATTACACTCTGTATTTGTACTTGGCTTAACAGATACTCTTATAAACTCTAGCTTAATAAATATAAAGACAGATGAAGGATTAATAATTGCATCTCGTTGGTAGACATGACATCTAATTATAAATCAATTAATATCAATCTTAAACTCTTTCACATATCCTTACCTGCTGAGGACCTATGAATTATTTTGTTATCACTGTATTGGATCTCTCCACCTGGCTCCAAGGCGACAAAGTTTTACTATGAGAAATAAGACGCCCTTGGATTCAAGTTATGCACTCTGTGATATAGGAATCCCACACAAGAAAGCTGTAGGAAAATAGCTGTTAAGGTTCTTT
>PVIC010028346.1:0-23268 GCA_004025085.1 Thryonomys swinderianus
AAAAAAAAAAACACTACAGATTTAGGTCACTCAGGACAAAGACGAGCTTTTCTAGAAGTCTGACAGAAAACACAATTTCAAAGGGAAACACTGTCAGAACAGAACATGGGGTCCTTTGGGATAATTTTTTTTTCTGATTCAAGAGTGCTACAAAGAAATTCTTTTCCTTGTGAGTAAATGGCTAATTTAGCACAGACGTGTGTGTGTGCGTGTGCACATGCTCACACACACTAATTGTGTAAATCTTGGAGACTGATCATTGATACCCAGACCCAGTAGAACCTCTCTCTTTTTATATTTGCCTTTTTCTCCTCACCTTCTTCCCTACTTGAAATCAGATCTGGTATTCATTTAGAAATGAATGTTTCAAGGCACTTTGCTCTCTGTTTTACGATGGCATTTAACTCCACATAGTGACTCCAGGTATTTGCTCACCCACTGTCTGTAGGTTAATTACAGGCCCTGAGTGTGCAGAGCAAGCACCGCGGTGTGTTCTCACAGTCCCAGTGGGCTGGGAAGGTGATGTCAGAAGACCACAAGTGTGTGTCTCATGAAAGAGCTGAGGATATGGGTTCAATCCCCAGTGGTTCAAGAGAAAATAATTAAAAGATCATGACTATAAACCTGGAATTTTCTGAGTGACAATTTAGTGAAGGGTTTACATATATGGAATTTGTGATTCTTTTTGCCTTTTGCCTGGACATCATTGTGTAGTTTCTGTTAGAAGGGGGGAGGGGAGAGAGAGAGAGAGAGAGAGAGAGAGAGAGAGAGAGAGAGAGAGACAGAGAGACAGAGAGAGACAGAGACAGAGAGAGACAGAGAGAGACAGAAAGAGAGAGAGGTTTATAAGGGAAGTATTTTAATCATCCTTATATCCAGTTAATGATGTCATAATTTACATGGCTTTAATAGAGAAATAAAATTCATCCTTGAATTTTATCAATCCTAAGGAGAGATCTAAATGAGAAACATTATAGTTTGTCTAATGGATTGAGAAATTGGTGGTGATTTAACATATTGATTTTGCTTTATCTGCCTTGATCCATCTTAAGTTATTAAGCCCTGAAGTAGTCAGTATATTTCTCTTCCTATTGATTACACTGCTGGGTTTTTAATTACAGCTGTAGTTTAGAAGTAACTATAGTCTATATTGTGCCAAAATACAACTCTTGGGGGAGGAATTTGAAAATTCAGGATTGTATTAAAGTGGACCCAAAGGCTCCAGCACACTTCAGTTGCTGTCAGTTCTTCAATCCTAACCACTGCTCTAAAGGGCACATACTCCCAGCACCATATTATTGAGTGTGTGAAGGCTACTCGCTGTGACAATCCTTATTTTTGCACAGCTTGGTAAGATATATATTTTCTAGGAGAAGACAATTGGCACAAGGGTTTTCATCACAAAAGCTGGTTAGGCTGACTGAATTCATTCCTTATCCCTGAATATATCTGGAGAATACCTCTTCACCCAAACTGTTTTTGTTTTGTTTTGTTTTTTGTTTTTTGAGACAGGGTCTCGCTTTATAGTTCAGGCTGGCTCTGAGCTCACTACGTAGCCCAGGCAAGCCTCAAACTCAGCAATCCTCCTGCCTCTGCCTCCCGAGTGCTGGGATTACAGGCATGAGCCACCACGCCTGGCACTGTGGTATGTGGTATTGATTGCTGGTGTGCGTGAGTCTCCACGCCCAGCATTGTATGTGGTTACCAGGGATTGAACTCAGGACCTTGCGCTTGTGAGGCAGGCACCGGAACCACTGAGCTAACCCTCTGGCCCCCAAACTGTTTTTTAAAAAAGTAATACATATTATTTGTGAGAATCAAAACTATAGAATAAAATTATTTTAGAAAATTAAGTTTTGTTTAATAACTTTATAGTTCTTTCTTCAATCTGTATTTTGACAAACATAAAATCTGACAGGGCGGGAGGGTTAGCTCAGTGGTTCCGGCACCTGCCTCGCAAGCGCAAGGTTCTGAGTTCGATCCCCAGTAACCACATGCAATGCTGGGCATGGAGACTCACGCCCACCAACAATCAATACTACATACCACAGTGCCGGGCGTGGTGGCTCATGCCTGTAATCCCAGCACTCGGGAGGCAGAGGCAGGAGGATTGCTGAGTTCGAGGCTTGCCTGGGCTATGTAGTGAGCTCAGAGCCAGCCTGAACTACAAAGCGAGACCCTGTCTCAAAAAAAAAAAAAAAAACCATAAAATCTGAAAGGCAATTAGAAGATAAACTTTTGAATCGATGTGTTTTTTTTTCTTACATTATATTTATTATTTTTTTCCCTTTAGTTTACTCGTACATTTTAGATATATACTATTATTACATTCATCACTGAGAATTTGTACCTGTACATGGCATATCTTGATTCTTATTTTTCTCATTCCCTGGCCCTCCTTCAGCATCCCCCCCAATAAATAAGCTCTGTATCCACTTTTACAATCAGACCTGCACTAAACTGAAGCTGAAGTAGGTTAGAGACCCAAATATTAAAACAGAAACACTGAATCTTCTGGAAAAGAGATTAGGTAGAACACTTGTATATACTGGTCTAAGGAAAGACTTTATGAACAAAACTCTGTGACATGAGAACTAGCAGAAAGAACCAACGAATGGAATCTCATCTCATTAAAAAGCTTCTGCACAGCAAGAGAAACCACCAGCAGAGCAAAACGACAAGTTATAATGTGGGGAAAAAATTACCAGCTGTTCCTCAGACAAAGGACTACTATCTAGAATATATAAAGAACTTAAGGAAATCCGACACCCCAAATTTAAAGACCTAATTAAAAAAATGAGCATCTAAAGTAAAATAATTAATTGCACTTTGATAGCAATTTTCCCAACCAGAGATGTCTATGGGAAATATTATAGGCACAAATATTGAACTGTTTCATTCCTCCTGGGTAAATTGCCAACACTAACTAGTATTTCAAGCTTTGATAGGTTGGGTATTAGACAAATACATCTTTTTATTTATTTATTTTTTTACTGACTCATTCTTTCTGTTTGTTTCTCTTGGATTCTCAGATTCTATGTTTTCATGTGTCTCTCTTGATACATCTATTTTACAAGAATTTAAATTATAGTTTATAGTTATAAGTTTTGTACTATAGAAAATTTTCTTCATCTCACTTATCTTAGTATTATCTTTATTTTTTTTGCCACATGTTATGTGTGGATTTCTTTCAAATTAAACATAGTTTGTTTCCTATTCAAAATCTTTTGAAATTTGTTGTACTAGGCCTTCTATGGTGAAGGCCGCAGTAGAGAAATATCTTCTGGATCCCTTTTCCATGAAGACTCTGTCTTTACTTGTTTGAAAACATATTCTCTGTGAATTGGGAGCCAAAAGGCATAAAGAGAAATTATGCTGGTTGCAGATATAAGAGCAAAATATTTGGATGTATAATTGAAAACTACCTTCAAAATTTTAATTTTTAACACTTTATTTCCTATCTCTCAGTTTTCCCCTGTGATTTCTGAACCAATCGTATTTGGGCTATTGGGATAGAATTTCTTTAAAATACACTCTCTGCTCGGAGGCAGAAGCAGGAGGATTGCTGAGTTTGAGGCTTGCCTGAGCTACATAGTGAGTTCAGGGCCAGCCTGAACTACAAAGCAAGACCTTCTCTCTCTCTCAAAAAAAAATACACTCTCTGTATATTCACAGACACTGAATTGAACTAGATGTGCATTGTGCATCTCAGACAATGGGTGAATCAGGCTGACCATGCCATGAGCTTGGCCAACTAGAAGTGACCCTACATTATTTTCAAACAGTACCACGCAAAAAGTTTTTCAGGAATGTGAATGAATTGCTACTATCTGATGCATTTTCATTTTCATTATGTAATGGGAAGAAATAAATTCATCTTTCTCTTCATAGAAAATATATTCTTGGTAACTCTGTTTGAGAAGCTCTGATTGGAGAAAAAAAAAATTGCAAAGAAACTGTGTCATCTAAGTGACATGAGGCTAGAAATGCCATGCCAGTACTCATCGGGTGAGAGAAAAAATAGAGTCTCAGTGCCATCACTGTTGCTGCATAACAACATATTTTCTAACTTAGACCAGTCCACATTAGTTTAAAGTGGACGATTTTATTGACAATTTGAGAAGCAGAAGTCTAGAGGTAAGCTGTGTGAATCTGGTTTGTGAAAAGATACACTTTTGTCAAAGGTAAAGCATATGTAATAAGATTTTCGCTTCCTCAAGATGAACAACTGTTTACAAATTGGTAGTCCATCTGGAAATGAATTCCCAAACCATGTAGCAGTCCCTGAATTGGGTATTTTCTTTTTTATAGTATTGTAATGTTGAAAGAACATCAAATTGCTTTTTATTAAATATGATTACATGGATTAGCTTGGAGGTGTGTAATTGCTTAATAGAATCACTATTAGTGCCCATTATTGCATTAGGGAAACTGTTCGACAAGGGACCAACAACTGGGAAATCAATTAATAATGCAGTTGGTCTGGTCTTTAAAATATCATGGGCTCTGCCTCTTCTGCCTTTGGCAAGAATCACTTTTAATTGGTCCAGAAAGCTGAAAATGTGTCATACTTTTATAGTCCTCCAAGGATAAGAGTTTCTCATCCTTTCCTCGAGGATTCTTACTGTCTGGAAATAGGCTTTCCCTGTGTCATCCACACCCACCGCACTGGCGCACCTTGACCATAAAAAATAGTTTCTCCAATCCTCTCCCTTTTTGCTGTCACTTTAGAATGGAAAACAACAAGGGTCTAGTCTCCTTGCAGAAGCAACGTGTGTGGTGAAGAGTGTTGTTGAACCTTAATAGGAAAGCGCTTAGATCTTCGTTCTACTGTGTCCTCCGTCGCGACAGCCCAGTCCTTGTTACTCTGCTCATGAAGTAGGTACAAGCACCCAGACGGTGTTCCCAGTCTACAGTCCACAGCCAGTATTATTTTCTTTGTCTTATCCTTTCTATAAATATACTTTCATGAATGTAAAGACCACCCTTAAAACCGTGGCCAGCAGATACTGAAAAATCAAGAGTGTGCCTTCCTAAAGTCACACAGCTCATTCACACCACAACCAGGATTCATGGTTCCTGGTTGTGTGGCCCAGTGTCCCCTCCACCTACGCTTTATGACATGACCTCATTAATTCAGCCCTGTTAATATCACTGAGGTTTCGGGTTTGGGGGGCTTTTTCACTGAGGCATCCTCAACATGGTGGCAAAGCTGTGAGATCAGACCAGCATCTCATATCTTAAATTAATGATCTGCTTTTAATGCCAAAAATTAAACTGCTTTGCATGAAGTATTTTAAAATACAGTTGTATCATTTCCTGAATGCAAAGATTCAAATGATTTTATTTCACTCATGTACAGCTCACATCTGCTTTCTTTTGCTACAACCATTCAGTTTATTTACAGCTCGCTCTATAGGTTCGGAGGTGGATGAAATTTCTTTGCAAATCGCCTCACTGCTGGTCCTGATGCTACGATTACTATGACTCAGCAGTACCCGGCTGCTGAACTGCCTTTAGCTTTTCCAACTGGGCAACCAACTTTTGAGTCCACATTGACTGAGGGCAGCGTTTTTAGAACCATCCTCGGGGCAAAGCAGTAATCACCAGGCGTAGGAGGAGCTCCTATTCACCGAGCTCCACCGCTCGCCGCCATGTTCTTTCTCTTCGGCTTTGCTCACGTCTCCTCTTCGTGTGTGGATGTTAATGTGAAGCGAGACCTTGACCCCAGACTTGCCCTACTTGTTTTTCTCTGATATTCCAACAAGTATTGCAGCGCTATCCTGAGTAGATCTGAAAACTGTCTCACGCTCTGCACTCCGTCGCCCGTCCAGACCGGCAGCCCTTAACTGCACCATTGCTCTGGCTTAGAGTTATTGCTTTAGTGCTTCCACTTGCAAGTGAGAAATTTTTTGCATAGAGGATAATTCTGACAAAATGGCCCCTGCAGAGCATTTTGTGCCTCCTATTGTTCCTGGGCCGATATCTCATTTCTTAACACGGCATCGAAAGCACTGCGTGTGTTTGTCTGTTTCACTTTGTCCTTTTTGTCTTCCTAGGTCCACTTGCAACACCCTGGTTTTGCTCTGCTGGGTAATTTTCAGTCCCTTGGTGGTGTCATTTCTGAACATTTACACATGCTGTGATGCCTATTCGGCATTTCCTTCCAGCTCAATACTCCTTTCTACCACAAAGAAATATTTCTCAGTGAGGAGAGTGTATTCCACAAACTCTTATTGAAGGATTGACCTTTGAATATTGTTTCAGATATATGAAAAATTTCTAGTGAAATTGTAACAGTGGCATACAGTCTTTGTCTTCTTGAAATTCTCCATCTCTCCTTCTCTGTAAGTCATTGTGGATAGCGATTTGCCATCCACAAATCAATTTGCTATTTATTTTTAAGAGCTCTAATCGCAATTATGGGAACTGGTGCTTAAAATCATGTCAGAAGTGTGTATTTAGCAGGCAACAAAAATTTTCTGCCCTCAGAATATCAGGGATTGAATTGTTTCTTTTCCTGAAGATACAAATAAGGCTTAAAAGCACGGGGAGGGAAAACCTGATTTCAGCTGTATGATAAAATACTTTATGTAATTTCATACTCAGTTCAATTTGAGAATTGCATTAAATATTTTAAAATAATGAATAATGTTTTAATGACCATTATCCTAATATTCTCTTACTGTATAAAAAGAAAAAATGATCCATTCTAACCCTCGTAGCATCACACAAGGAGCAGCCTCTGTGTTGGTGGTCAGAACAACTCACGCATCTCCCTGTGGTGAGTGGACTGGTCTGACGGTCCTGCAGAACTTTGTCCTCATGCCAGGGACCCGAAGCTTAGGCTCGCCCTGGACTCCTGACTGGAATCCCCATAGCTGGTGTCTAGAGTTTGGCGGAGCCAAAGGGGTAGATTATCCGTAGTGAGCTACACTACGGCTCACAGGTCGGTCCAAAGAGATGCTTGAAGATTCTTACGGTCTGTGTCTGGAAATGACATAGAACCCCCTGCACTGTGAGTCACAGTAATCTGAAAGCAATCCTAAGCAAATGAGGGTGTCACACAGAACCCATCTCTCAACAGGATTATAGAAGAACTGGGGCCGTCTTTACCACTATCAGTAGATTTAAAATTATAAGTGTAGCTTTGTAGGCTCTTCATAATGTACTGTTTATTTGCCACTCAGAGATAAACTCCCTATTAATAGTCTAATGTGTATCTTGCCAAGATGATTATTATTGTTCAATTTATGTTACTTCCTGAGCATTTATTTTACAGTTTTTACTAAACAATGTTTTGTGAGAAGTATTCACTACCACTTGTCACTTTTCTGCGGTGTTTGCATGACCTTGCCTTATTCCTTAATAGGAAATAATCCTATTTTTGGAAAGTCATCTAAATTCTAAAATAAATAACTTTGTTAAAAACATTCTTAGCACTTTACACCACTACAAACATTTCCTTGCATATGTTATTTGAAGTGGAGTAACTGAGTTAAACCATATGTGGATTTTACAGACTTCTTTGGTAATAATTGCTAAACTGCCATTCATATATGAGCCAATTTATACACATGGGAACACATACATTACAAAATCACTCGTCGGTGTTCTGTGTGGCCTTCTATCCATACACTCTGTCTCGCTTGCTTATCATTCGGCTAGGGCCTTGTCTTCTGCCAGTCTTGTGAGCTCCCATACAAATTGATTCCTAATGTTCAGAGGAATCTATTCACCAATTATTCTAACATGGCTTCCATCTGTTTCTGCACAGCCTCACATTGTTCTATCTAGATTTCAAATGAAATAAATCTGATTGTAAAAACTGAGTAGTGTGCAAAAGTTTAAATAACATATGTGCATATTATTTTGACTCATTAGCTTTTTGTTCAGAGATGCTCAAAGGTAGCCTATACTATGACACATTGAAGCCTTAAGGTCTGTGACACCCATCTCTCTAAACTTGCTTCTTTTAATGCTTCATGTGTTCTCCTTCTATCATATTGCTTTGTTCAATTATTCTCAGACACTCTAGGGATAAATGTACCTTGGAAAGTGAGTTGAAGATTTATTCCTGGAATCTTTTCTCCGAGATACGCACATGTTACATACACTCTGTTCTTCTCTTACGCAAATGTTACCACCTCAGGAAGTGCTTCCCTCTTTGACCAAAATAAAATTTCCCAACACATTTACACTCCTGTGAATTATTTCTTTTTCCTTTATCATATATCATTCTATAATATAATTTGTATTTCATTTTATGTATTATAGATTGTCTTCCAATTAGAATGTTAGAAGCTCCATGAGGGTAGGGATTTGGGCCTCTTGGTTTATTGCTTTATCTCAGGTGTAACAATAGCACATAGCACATAATAGTTGCTCAATAAATATATCCTGATAACTGATTTGTTACCACCATTTTCATTTATAAATATGAGCCTGGAGTGTTTGCTTGTCACATGGGTTTTTCTTCATCTACTGTGATTCAGTTTGGTGCTTTCTATTCTCTCCTCATCCATTTTTCTATATGAGAACTTCAGCACTGATGTACTTCATTCTGTTTATGTGTTTTTTAAAAAGAAAGTACTTGAGCTAGGAAAAATTGTTTAAAAATTTTCAATATGTCTCAGTATTTTTTATTTGTAAAAGAATATCCCTTTTTCCATATTGCTTAGTAGTCAGATTAAACACAACAATGTGAAAAAAAAGTGCCTAGTACTATACATAGTATAATTTGTATTTTAAAAATGTCTATACTGTTCCTTTTTGTCTTTCAAAATAGAAATTTGAAGAAATATTCATCTGGGTAATGTTACAGTTTATAGGTAGATGTCACCAAAAAGCTTCATGCACTCAGGTGGAGCCGTTGGGAAGTGATTGGGTCTTGGGGACATGATACTCATGGATTAGGCCACTGAAGAGTTTATAGCAAATGTGGTATTGGGACGTGAAATCTGTTTGGAGAACGTGGGTCTCTGGGGGTGTGGCCTGGAAGGGCATAGCTCCCTCCTTTGATTTCTTCCTGCCCTGCTATGAGACACTTTTTCTGTGCCATGATCTTTTGCAAAGCTACCCTGCCATCAAGCCAGCTATGGACTGAGACTTCTACACATGGTGAACCAAAATAGACCATTCCTCCTTTGAAATGGATGTGTGGAGTATTTTGTCCCAGTGAGGGAAAAAAGTAGGAAAAACAGGTAATATCTCATTGTAATAGAGAAACAATAAAAGCACTATAAAGTTTGGTGTTGAAAAAATGAATGTTTCTCTGTTAGCTTCTAAGGCAATATTAGGTAACTATGCCAAGCTTACATACCTTGTACCCTTCAATATTTCACCATCTTTTTCCTTGTTGTCATGATCTAAAGAAGTTATACTGGTGATTCGCTGAGCATTTTGTGTTTCTAAGGTTAGACATGTTTGTAAAGATTTCTCCCAATAAAGCTTCCAATTCTCTTCTTCAAAGAGAATGTTTTGGTTGGCTTAATGTAGCTATTTCCCAATCACTACATGACATCTGGATTTCCTGTCTCCCTAAATAACTGCTAGCCAGTTAATTATAGCCTGGGTTGTGAAGAGCAGATGCTTTTAGAATATCTTTGAAATGGGGCTTTGGGAGTCCTTAGGATTCTATTTAAGGACTGCAGCCTATCTGGGGGCTTCCTCTAGCTGAGAATCTATTTTGCACTTAGACCAGTTTGAGAAAGGGAGTGTTTATCATTTCTGTGTGCATGACTGCGTGGCACATGTGTTTATGCTGGTATGCAGATGGATCAGACCTCAGCTCCCAGGATATTTGTAGGAACAAGGAAAGGAAACCAAGTATCCATCATGGTGTTTTCTTGTCCTATGTTTGTCTGCATTATGGCTTTGTTTTGGTTGGATTCCCAGGACCTGAGGTTTTGTCTGTTTTTATCCCCTTCACATTGTTAGTAAAAGTTTCTTTTGTATTACCCTAAATTACTTCAAAATAAAGTCAACAAGATTCTTTCATTACTACTAGACCTGGTAGCTGGTGCATGTAATCCCAGTATTTGGGAGGCAGAGGCAGGGGGATTGCCATAAATTTGAGGTTAGCCTGGGCTACCTAGTGAATTTAGCGCCAGCCTGAACTGTGAAGCAAGGCTCTATAAAAAAAAAAAAACAACAACAACTTTAAAACAAAAGGAAAAACTTTCTTTACTAGTCTTCAAAGCATGAAGTTATTTTGCTATTTTAAGTAACTTGAATGGATGATCCTATTTAGTTTTCTTAATATCTAAATTCCAGTTAGTTATATAGAAAACAGCATGTCAAAATCATCTCTCTTTTTCTGAGTACCGGGGATTTAACCAGGAGCCTTTGTCCTCGGCTGTATCCATAACCTTTTAATTTTCTTTTGACTCAGGTTCTTGTTATGTTACTCAGGCTGCTCCAACTTCAGATCCTCCTACCTCAGCTTCCCAGATTGCTAGGGTTATAGTCATCCACCTCCATGGCTTATCACTGTCTTACAGTCATCAGCTAACAAAAGAGCTGGAAGTTGAAAGCTTATGAGTAACTAATCACTATCTACAGGAGGTTAAGAATCTCCAGAACTTACTTAGTGACTACTGACAGTGCTTTGCTAATTGTTTCCTGCATCTTTATATGAGACTCCGTTCTATTTTCACTTCTTTTGCCCCTATTCACCTCACACACACCCCGCAGTGGGATAAGAACAGCAAAGGGTTGACGTCATTTACAGGAATCTACAGAGAGATGGGGTGAACTATTGTTTTGTTTGAAGTTGTTCTTCTCAGACATCTTTTCTTTGATTTTCTTTTAGGTGTCAGGCTCCAGGGTCAGTAGCGGGCACTAGATTTATTGGTAATTCATTTATAGATTCAAGAACAATCCATTAACAAGAAGTGGAGGCCTTAGGGTGGTAATAACTGTAGAGAATCCAAACTCCAAGTGATGGAAATTCTCCTCTTGATAAATACCTTGACAAGAAATAATTTCAAAATAGATTAATCTTAGTCACTACCTCCCACTGGTGTTGAAAGGGAAGCATCTTGAATAAGACATTTCTTCTCCTAATCTGTTCTGGAAGCCTCTGTCCCTGTAGAGAACACAACTCAGGAATGTCATGTGGCTTCCTGTGAGTACCTCTCTAAACAAGCTTGCTTCTTTTCATCACCCATACTGTTGTCTTTCATAAAAGTTTTGAAGGAGAACTGAGGTGAATAGTGACATCTTCAAAAAGGCAGGAGAGAAAAATGCTGTTAACCCTTCCGACCACCTGGATATCTCTCCATATTTTGATTGTACTGTGAGGAAAATTGAGAGGACCTTTCCATGACTGTGGAATACCATCTTTTTTTTTTCATTTATTAAGTTTATTGGTATATTTTGGAGGTACACTATGGTCACATTCAACATTATAAATTTGCACCCATATATGGTATATCTTCATTCTCGATTTTTTCCCATTCCCCTGCCCTCTTGACCACCATTTAATAAAATATCCATTTTGTCAGTATATAAAACTATTTTTTAACTCTGTTAAAAATTGAGATTGTCAGGCTGGAGATTTAGCTCAGTGGTTCCGGCGCCTGCCTAGTAAGCACAAGGTCCTGAATTGATCCCCAGAAACCATGTACAACAGTACCAGGTGTGGTGACTCACGCCCACCAGTAATCAGTACCACATGCCGCAATGCTGGGCATAGTGGCTCATGCCTGTAATCCTAGCACTCAGGAAGTAGAGGCAGGAGGATTGCCGAGTTTGAGGCTTGCCTGGGCTACATAGTGAGCTCAGGGCCAGCCTGAACTACAAAGCTAGACCCTGTCTCAAAAAAAAAAAAAAAAAAAAAAAAAAAAAAAAAAAGATTGTCTGGTTCTGGTTAGCTGGCCATTAGCCTCAGCAGTCACTCTATTGTTTAAAGAGCCCATTTTCCGTTACTGATGTTGGAAGAACCACCATCCATAAAATCTGAACAATAAGCTAAATTACTCTGAAAGGTAAATAACAGTAATAAATTCTTTCCATCTTTCTAAACTGATATAAATGGGTGGTAAATAATGGTAGAGATCATGGTAGAAGGGATACATTTTGCATCCTTAGAAAGATGGATGTTATTAATTTCGGAGGTTAGAATGGATATGGTTGGCTTGGCAGTTAGTTGCTTGGGTGTATGTCTCTGTATGTTTTGTGCATAATTTAAGCACATAATTCTCAAACTTTTCACTCTCATTATCCTGTATTATTATACAGCTATATGCATCTCTAATACATCATTTACTTCAAATTTGTGTTTATGAGTATCAAACATATTCTTTCCTAAAAATAACCACTTTCAAAACTTATAGTTATCAGGTAACACTTTTGTTAATTTGTGACATTAAGGAAACAGTACAGAATAAACACCTGCCTTTCTGTTTTAGAACTTCAGAACCTCCAGGGCAAAGACCATGGGAACCACTTGATAAATTCAGCTTGACATACAGGATCTCTAGGCAAGTGTAGTTCTTAGAAAATGAGAAGATAATATTATTCATATTATTTAAGTCTTTAGGGTATTTTTCCAGAGAACAAGAACTATTTAGCATACAGTTGCAATTTATAAAGATAAACCTGTGACTTCAAATGCATCAAGAAGAACCCTCTCTTATAGTGATTTTTAGCTTTTAACATGTGTTGCAAAGCATTCATTGTCACAAAGTTCTCCATTCTTTATGTCTCCTGATTTATTACCAAGAATACTAGAACAGCCTCTGTTTTTTCTAGGAGACAAATTATTCCCTTTAGTAAATAAATTATTCTAAGTGTGTATTCTTCAGATGTATAACTATGGATATGTTGTGAATTACTGGCTTTTTAAACTTTTAAATAATACATTTTAAACTTTTAAATCATATACCTGCACTCTTCTGAATGCAACTATGAGTAAATTATGAGACTAACAAGGAGGATAGGTTCATGGACTGAGAAAACATTATAATTCTATATGAAAACATTGAATGATATTTATCTTTCTCCAGAGACCGGATCTCCAATTACAGCATCGTGCGTCGGACTAGGTAACTCTAAAACACCTCCTCCAGGGCAAGCAGGAAAATGTGTTCCAGGATACAATGGTAAGAAATGACCCTGGTATTGAAATACGTAATGTTAATAAATGTGATATTTTCTGTATATGCTATGTGCATTGTAAAACCAACTAGGTGCTTGATATGTGAATAAATGAATTCGTTGTAGTAAAAATAAATGCATTAATTTATGCTATCCAAAGTGATAGTGTGGTCTTTCAGGAACATTTTCTAAATGGCTGTGATAGCCAAGAAAATATCAGTTATAAGGCATTTTAAGAAAATGCAAATGAAATTACTATGTATGGAACATACACTAAGTGCTCAATGCTTACTACATGATTTCACTTAAATACTGAGCTGTATTTAATTTAGAAATATTATCACCAATATTAAGAAATATTATTACCTATTCTGACAGAAACTTAAAACCTTTCCTAACATAGCACAACTAGTCAGATCTTCAGGACAATGGAAATCAATGTGTTTAATTTCATTTGCTTCCTTGCTTGTATTACAAAAGCTACAATTCCTCCAATAACACATATTATCTTTGAATTTAAGAATGATGACAAAACTTTGAACCTTGCTGGCTAAAAATAAATACAAAGAGAGTAGATGTTCTAAAAGAAAACACTTCTTGTTGTTTGCTTTATGTGACAGATATTCTTTTAATATGTATTTTTACATTTATAGAAGAGATCACAGAAGTTTTCAGATTTCTAAATGGGGCAACAACTTTATACACTGTCTAGGACTGCTGAACTCTAACATCGCACAGCAAAGCATTACCACACTATGTCCAAGAAAGTTGGGATTAAACTGTAATTAGTAGTGCTCCTGATGCTTGGGAAAGGCCAGAGGACTTAGTTCAAACACACACACACACATTCATTTCAGAATCAAGGAAAATGAGTCACAGAGGTTATATGATTAATGTTTAAGTTACAAAGTTTAATTTATAGATTTATGAGAAAAAGCCAGTTTCCTTCACCAGAGTACGATGCTTAATGTATTACCTCTTTGTATATAAATTACAAATCTTAGAGATTTATCTTTTCTCCTCTAATACAAAAATCTATCTTTTGGGGGGGGTGGGTAGGGATATGGGTAAAAATGAGAATTAACTTGTGGCATATACTGGTACAAATTTCCCAATGTTATATGTGATTTTGAGATGTATATAAATTGTATCAATAAACAATTCAATTAAAAAATCTATCTTTCTTCTTAGGTCGATGTCTAGTTAAGAAAGTATAAATCCCTTAGTTTAACCTAGTGGACACATTTATAGACAGACATTTTAGAATTTTTGTTTTATTTTGTTTTTATGTAGGGCCTATTTTTTTTTTAATTCTGTGGAGTGACTTCTCTAGCCTTGCACAGGTGAAACTAACTTTAGTGAAATTCTGCATTTGAACTGCTCATTCATCCTGTTCTTTTTATTGGAGAAACTGCTTTTGTGCTGAGACACTTTTAGGGGTACTGATTGTGAGAGATATTAAACGCATTTCCTCTTTGATATTTCAGTTCCATTTTAGTGTCCAGTTGTAAGAAAGAATTAAGCTTTGATGCCTCATGGAGCTTTACTACAGAAATTTCTTTGCTCAGTAGTTGACTTCAGGCAGGACTTAAACTATTATAACTGAAAAACCAGTCAATTTAGGCTCAATAATATTTCTGTTTTGTGGTTATTAAGATTTAAATCTGTAATATACTCTTCAATATTATTATTTTTAAAAAACCAAGATACTTTTAGGGAAGGGGAATATGTGAAAAAAATAAATGTAGTATAATACTTAATTCAAATTCATTGAGTACTTTTGCAAACTTGGCATTATATATATATATATTTCCTCTCAAATAATCCTGATAGCAACACAGTAAGAAGTGAATTGGTCCCACTCTATAGGCATAAAATTTGAAGGATAAGAGGACAGTTCCAGGAGTACATAGTGACTTGGGACTTGGGGTTTAAAAAAAAAGATGAATAGGCATGGCTCCCACCTTTAATAAACTCACAATCTAGTGAGACTCAGATATTTATAACACTAATAAGTGTCAAAATCGTGTTTTATAATGAAATGTTCTGGGAACACAAAGGAAGGAGCAATTCATCTCCCACTCTGGGGCCAGTATCCTCTTGCAGCTGCTTACAATGGAATTATCTGGATGAATGGAAGAGCCACATAAAGGATCCGTTCAAGCCTTGATGATGATGGTTTATCTTCACGTCTAGTTTGCAGGAACAGTTACTGAGTGTGGATGCAACTTTGCATCCCGAGCACAGTCGGGGTTTTATTAAGATAGCACAGAAAGCACTGGGATCCTGATTGGGAAGATTAAACCTATCCAATTTAAATCTCATAAGTACACATTAAGCTTTAAGTCAATAAAAGGCTTTTTATACATTTAAATGCCTTGCTTTCATTGTGTAGAACCTTTTCTTTGTATTTTAAAACTATTTCCTCTATATTTAAATAAATGAACAGAATTTTAAAACATTATTTCTGGAATGAAAAGCATAAATGGACTTAAAGTAGATAATAACGTTATCAGCATGTATGAAATACAATGTATTTAATGGAGATTTGGAAGGAAAATTCATAGGCTTATTAGGAATCAAACATGAATCTTTTATGTTTGTAAAATGTTTTAGTTTTTTATGTATTTATGGGCTCACAAGGACTAAAGGTTATTTTTTAAGTTAGAGTTTTTTCTTTTAACTATTAAAATATGGAATATTTTAACATTACATGCATTTAGTCACATTTTTATTCATTTATGTTCTATTTTATAGTTATGATTTTGGATGACAACATGCAAAAATTGAAGGCTCGGTGTTTAGGAAATATTGTGGTAAAGTAAGCAAAATTTTCAATGCTATTATTTAAAAGAAATAAGTGTCATGTTACAGGGTAATGGAGTGATTGCATTAATACTTACAAGTAAGGCAACTGCACAGGGAACTTGTGTGTGGTTTGTTATTTGTGCCAGTCCTGTTGTGATTTAAACCTGGAAATGCTTAGTAATACACTATACTATAATACACACACATATAATACACTATATAATACAGCACACTTAGATACAATGTTTAAAAAGAATATCCTATAATGTTTGAGTAACCATTTTCAGATTATGTAATGTATAAATGATAAAAGTAATTTCTATATCCAAATATAAACATGTAAGCTTTCTGTCTTCATACACCTCAGCAATACACTGTTAACATTGTATTATATCATCATGAACTGCAAAAAAACTTTTTCATCAATGACGGACTGTAGATGCTGGTGCTCCTATCAGATTATGTTGGGACTGAACCATCTCTGCACTGTAGTGACGGTGTCATGCTCACTAGAGTCGCTGTCATAGTCACACAGCGTCAAACTCACTAGGTTGCTAGTCTTATACAAGAATGTAGCACATACAATGATGTACCATGCATAACAATGACAATAAAAAACAGTCGTTAGTTTGTATAGTTACTATATTGCAGCTTTATCATTATTTTAGTGTCCTCCTATGTATGAAGAAAGACTCATTAAGTTGTATGGTGCTTTATGCTGACAGTTGCTCACACTCTCGTGTGGATCACATCTATTGAATGACTCAGGCAGTCACACCAAGTGGTTGACTTATACACTCTAGGTTTGTGTGCAAACATTTTTTAATTTTTATCTTTTTTGGTACATTGTATATAAATATTGTGATCACACTCAATATTGGGAATTTGTACCAGTATATGACACAATTTAATTCTCATTTTTTCCCATTTGTGTGAAAACATTTTTGATGTTCACACATGGCCACATAATATCCCATCCTTAAGTGACATGTGGCTGGATATGAGTGTCAATGTTTTGGCGAGCATTTTACATGGTTGACTCAATTAACCCTGTTTTGGGGTGTTGCATATTGTTTTCCCCTTGATCCTGTCTCACAGAAGTTTTGTTTTTGAGATGCTAGGGGTCAAATCCAAGGCTTATAGACCCCAGGCAAATGGACTACTATTGAGCTAAACATTTTTAAAGTTTTTTTGTACTTTAAAAATATTCCTTTCCATTGTGATCTTTTAGTCCCTTTTGAATATGTTCAAATATAAATTATGCCATATCATTTTGATTTTGTCTTTTTCTCTTTCCTAACAAATTTCCAAATGGGGAGTTACTGATTCAAAGTGTACTGTATTGCAATTTTTTGATTCACTAAATACTATAATAATTGCTCATATTTTTCATTGTTTTTTTAGACAAAAAGTGCTAAAATCTGTTCTTAAAATATTTTTTTTTCTTCTTGGTATCACTACCACAGTATTTTTTAAATTGAATTCTTTATTGGCATATTTTATGTACAGCTCACAATCACACTCAGCATTGGGGAATTTGTACCAGTATACGACACAAGTTAATTCTCATTTTTACCCATATCCCTACCCTCCTACAACCTCCACCCCCTATATACATATTATTTAGCTTTGTTTCTGAATCATATTTATTCTAGGACAATATACCTGATGTAATAAAAAGAAAAAGACAAAGCTGCAATGACAAAGGATCTCAGGAATGCACACCAGATGTACAGTATGTTTCATTAATCAGTGGCTACACCTTTTGCAGACTCTGGCTCTGACAGCCTGAACCAGAATGGTTTCCTTTTACGTTGCAGTAACTGCTCTGACTAGGGATGATCATTCTTTCTGTGACAGATTTTGACAGCTCCTCTAATGCACTTTGGACGATGATCTCAAGTTAACATGCAGCTTTCCTGACAACTCCTTCCTTTTTCTCCTGTTAAGAACGACAGTTCTTTTCTGTTGTTTTTTAAAAGCCCTTTTGCTACCATGTCCACCACTTCCACCACCGGTTCTATAACCACCATCGTAGGGACTTTCAGAGCTTGTTCCACCAAAACTGCCCCTTTCGTGGATCTATAATTTGCTGCTATTGTCTGCTATTGTCCATTGTAATTTCCAAAATCACTATAGCTCCCGACACCAAAATTCCCTCTTTCCCTGTAGCCATCTTGTGCTCCTCTACGGCCACTGTGCCCACCACCTTGCTTTCCTTCTATATCCTGGCCCACCCCCACCATGGCCTCCTGTACTGCTGGAACCAGGACCACTGCCTTAGTTTCCGCCCTCACCTCCATCATCACCTCCTCCAGAGCTACATCTGCTCCCACTTCATCCACCAAAATTCCCTCCACGCCTCCAAAAACATTAATTTGCTAGATCTACCTCCATGATGGCTCCTTTTGTGCTCCAGCAGATTGTATCTCTTGTTTAGAAAGGGCCTTTTGCACTTCACAATTCTGCTCATTACAGCCTGGTGACTCAGAGTGTTTGAGAGCAATTTTGTCAACTGTGTCATGATCATTAAAACTTACAAAAGGGAATACCTTTTTCCCACTCTACCTGTCTTCCATAACTTCTATGGTTTCAACTTTGCCATAATCTTTTCAAAGCTGTCTCTCAAACTATATTCTTCTATATCTTCTTTAATATCACCACCGAAAATTTCCCTCACTGTTAGATGGGGACCAGGCTTTAGTGAATTCCGTCTGGAAACACCTCTCTTTGCTCCCCGTATATTCCCATCAGCTTTGTGTGATACCACACACACCGCTGTGTTCATCTCTTCTACACAAGAGGAAGTGACAAAGCGGAAGCACTGGAGCGTTTTGTTTGGGGATGTCTCTTTACCACACAACCTCTGAGAATGCCACATGTCTGCAGATGTTCTCTTAAATTAACACCTATTATTCCAAAGCCAGACCCCCAGTAAGCAGCTTTCTCTAGTGCTCTGATGCCTTTGGTTCACACTCCTCCTCCCTTGGAAGGAGGCAAAAGCCAGAGTTGAGCTGGAGGTGACCAGGAGAGAGTTTTGCCTCCATTCTGATCCTGGACTTGCCTCTTCTAAGGCGAATTCAATTTGGTTATGTTGGGAACCAAACAACTTTAAGCAATTGATACAGATGGTTTTATCACCTCACATTATTGTTGGCTTTTTAATTCTTTATTAGTATGGTTTAAGTAGAAGAATTTATCAGAATAAGCTGCTATAAAAAAGACCATAGTGTGGCAAGTCTTAAAAGGGATTTGGTGTTTCATTTACTTCTATTAAATGTCAAAAGAACTCTTAGTACTTGGCATTCTCAGATTGGTATGACCGCCGCCTCCCTTTAATATTTTAAATGCTATGAAATTTACAAGTAAAGCAGAAGTAAAAACATATTTCTTGAAGTAGAGATATTTTAACCTTAGAAAAGTTAATAAAGAACAGTGTGGTATTTTTATCCATACCCAAGTTCTCAGTAAACACTCAAGCAGTATATTACATTTCTAAACCTTTCCATTTTAATGCAACATATCAAAAAAGATAAAAAATAAATACTGAACATACGATTTGCATTTACGTTTCTTTGAATTGTTATCCATATCCACACAGAACAGGTTGAAGCAAAACCTGTTGGGGAAAGCAAAACAGGAGACAGAGAGCTTTACTAATGAAAATATATATATATAAATATATACAAAAACGATTGTGGGTGGACATTTCAGCTTGCCTGCAAGCACATGGTTTTTGAGAGCTTCCAAAAGCACTCTAGCAGCATATACTTTTATATAACTTAACTATAAATGAGTCACCTACATCATATGGCAGCTCTTTTGAGATCCCACAGGTGGCATTTGATACTAGCACAATTTAAATCCTCCCATGGGGTTCTGTTATTCTAATGATGGGTGGCTTTGCCCTACATTCCTCAGAGACAATAAAAAAAGCAGTATCCCACGTAAACTATAATAATTTTTCCTTGTGGCCTTTAGTGTTATTTCAAGTCCTTGAAAGTAACACAACCCTTGCTTTTTAAAATTTAATTTAATTTAATTTTTTATTTTTTTAATTGAATTCTTTATTGGTACAATTTATATACATATCAAAATCATGTATAACATTGGGGAATTTGTTCCAGTATATGACACAAGTTAATTCTCATTTTTACCCATATGCCTACCCACCCACCCCTCCTCACCCCCTTTATATATGCTCTTTTATTTTCTTTCTGTATCATATTTATTCACAACCCTTGCTTTTAACGTGCTGCATGGTTTATATTGACAGTGATTCAGGATTCTTTTCTTCCCTTTCTATTCCTAAGCACTGAATATTATTATATGGATCAAGGGCTCTGAAATTCCATTACAAATTATGGGGCACAACATGTCAAGACCTGTGCAAAGACTCGATTCATCCTTTTGCCTAATAGTGAAGTTAGGTGTTTGAGAATCTCTCTCTCTCTCTCTCTCTCTCTCTCTCTCTCTCTCTTTCGCACACACACACACACACACACACAAAATAAGATAAAAACAAGTCTCTCTCTAGAGAAGGCTCTTGCAAAGGTTTTTTTTCAGGACTCATTTTGAAAGGACTTCCTTTTGAAACCCTCATGGCCAGTAGCTGGTCCATTCTAACTCATCAGCCTGATGTCATTTCAGGGGTCCCAAAGGCTGCTTGTCCTCTCTGTGGGATGTGTTCATGTTAACATCTACTCATAAGACATCTTGATGTAGGTCTATGTTTAGAAATAATGATATAGGGAAGAAACAAATGAACAGCTAAAGATGTTCATAATTCAGCTTTTCTCAACTGTTTTGTTTAGCATTCTGAAAATTGTTTCTTTCCTCTTCTGTGGGCATCCCTACAGGAAGGTAGTTTTTTTGTGTGATTCTTAAACTATTACAGGCATAACAAATAGGAATTGTACAGTTTTAGTGTCTCAGAAGATGACTTGTATTCATAGAATTTGCCTCTCTAGTGGAATAGAAAACTTCACGTCCACGTGGATGTTACATAAGACTTTTGATTTTGAAGCCTACTCCAGGCAGTTAATTTAGCAGGAAAGTTATGGTATCTGAGTTGCTATGAATACAAAATGCTCATGAATTTTAGAAAGTGCTCCTATAATTGCGCGGAGAGCTCCAAAGTGCAGAAATAAAACTATGAGTCAGTAATTTGCAGGCAACAGAGAACGGAGCATAAAAGGAAATTTTAACTGCAGTCTCCTTCCTCAGTACCGCAGGGCTCGCTGTTATTAAAGCCATCGGTCTCCGGTGCTCTGTCTCTGGGAGTCAGACGTTTCTTCTGACTGATTCACCTCCGCTGCTGCAAGTGCTGCTTGCCCACCCCCTGCTGTGGCCGGGTGACCTCTGCCTTCAGGCGGTGGGGGAGCCCAGGGACCCATATGGGATTGTCCAAAAGGCTTTTACTTTACTATCTGGCAATTTCTCATCGTCCAGATATTAAATTTTCGGTCTTTAATGGTGTTTGTTCACTTCTTTATGACTTCAGAGCAGGAATTCAATTGTTCTGGTGCCATCTTGGGAGCAAGCTAAGATGTCTTTCTTTTTATCCAGGTATCTTTAGAGGAAAAAAAAAAAACAAGCATGCCACATATAATCCTGCTCCTTCATAAATTTCATATGCAGATGTTATTCTAGGCACCACTATAGAGTTAGAAAGGAGGCAGATATCCTCATTTTAAACATGAGAAAATAAGCACCATCAGTGAGTACACAGCTACAGTTTATATCACTGCCAAGTCTTGTCTGCCGCAGAGAAAGAGATGATGGTTCAGGCAGCTTTTGCTAGATAGAAGGGAGGTACTTCGTGTTAAAACCCGAAGGCCCAAGAGGAGGAACTGAAAGTGCAGAGCCAGAGTTCAATTCCGGAACTCTCTGGAGAACAGGAGTACGCCTTTGCGGTGCTTCCGGTGCTCAGAGATTCTTGAAAGACAGAAAATACAGACAGCCCTTTACCTGGTGTAGAGACCAGCTTAGAGCTTTATACTTCAGATTATTCAACATGTGTTCCCTTCCAGGATGTCGGGCGTTTTCGTCTGGCCTCTGTCTTTAAAGACTTACCCGCACTCTGATTCTTCCCTCCTACGTCCCTTACCCTACCGCCTCAGTGGTTCCTCTTCCCCCGAGGATGGTTTTTTGGAAAGGATGTTTTTTCAAGGAACTCCTGATTCACAACTGCAGGACTTGTACAAAAGTTGTTTTTTCACCAGGGGGTGGTGTTTGATTTTAAATTTGATGACCATCGCAATTCACCCACATGTCTTAGTCCTTACATATCTTCCCTGCCTCCTGCCAGCTCAGTGATTTTATGTTACTGTAGCTACATAGAAATTTTTCTTTTTCTAGAACTGCAGATGATCCTTAATGCACACTGTTGCAGAGGGAGAATTACACCTAATGTTGGATTTGGGGCAACTCTTAAGATAGCAGTAAGACAATGCTGGGCGTGGAGGCTCACGCCTGTCATCCCAGCACTCGGGAGGCAGAGGCAGGAGGACTGCTGAGTTCAAGGCTTGCCTGGGCTACATAGTGAGCTCAGGGCCAGCCTGAACTACAAAGTGAGACCCTGTGTCAAACAACAACAAAAAAATTATTTCAAGATAGCAGTAAGACAAATGGAATACTGCAAAACAAATCCCTGTGTCATATTCAATTGCCACCCTTTTTTGTGTGTTTTCCTTTATAATGTATATGTTATATATATATATATATATATATATATATATATATATATATTATGCTATCTATAACATATATCATAAATACTTCCAATTCTGGAAAGTTTCTTTGCTTCTGCTTAAAAAACAAAAGCCAAAAAACTATTAGGTGGATCTTTCTGGAGTTCCTTGTAGATACCTTTTTCAGTACTATGAGGAACAGAAAACATTTCCTCCTTTTTATCCTATTAAGTCTCCTGTTTTATTTTCTAGCCCAATCTTCAGTTGAATTTGTGAATAATGAAGTAGTTTGGGGGCCATTTTGAAATCACTTGAGACACACACGAGTATCATTTCCAGTTCCATGTCTTGAATAATGATGAAAACTTTTCTTTCAAGAGTCCCTGTCAGAGCAGAGTTTAGTAGCCTGTTGGAAAAATGCCTTGAAAAATCTTGAATATGTCTATTTTCCTAGCTTATCATCATTCTTTTCATTCTTCCTATTTCTCTTTTTTTTTTTTTTTTTTGCTTTTTGGAGACAGGGTCTTGCTTTGTAGTTCAGGCTGGCCCTGAGCTCACTATGGTGCCCAGGCAAGCCGCCGCGAACTCAGCAATCCTCCCATCTCTGCCTCCCGAGTGCTGGGATTACAGGCGTGAGCCACCACGCCCAGCATTATATGTGGTAACC
>PVIC010028347.1:0-17420 GCA_004025085.1 Thryonomys swinderianus
ATGATTTTACACAAAAGATAATTGATAGTATATTTTAAGCTTACCTTTAGCAGAGATAGAAGACATTTTGTTCAGAAGAGAGCAATAAATAATATATTTAAAATATAAAATATATAAAACATAGCATGATGCAGATTGCAATCAGAGGTCTTTTGATTTTTAATCTGAGCTTTAATAATGAGAGTAGTTTGACTAAAAATGCCATACTAATGAAACTTCTGCTATAATCACATACTTTCCCACTCTACATTCCATTTGTATGTAATTATTTTATTTTCCCAACTACATAACAGGCTACCTATCCATTTTCTCATTGGTGATAACTTAGAATAAAGTCTCACTTGACAGTAGAAATATAGTCAATCACTTGTTTGATGTATGCATGTTGACATGGTCTTTTAGGAGATGAGATACAAAATTTAAATTTTTACTGGTTGTATTCAGAGAAAAAACAAGTCCCTATTCTTCATATTGTGGATCTTCAAAAGTAAATGTTCTAATCTTGCAATAATTAAACTTTTTAGAAAGTATGTTGATCTATATGTGAATCAAGGTTTTGTTATTAAGGCATTGTGGATTTTTCCAACAAATACCTCGAAGAGAAATATTCGATCAACATGCACAGCATAGTAATTTGTCTAAAGTCTTTCTAATCATGAACCAAAATACTAATGGCTACACAAATATTTAGTTGATCCGCACAGTAAGTAAACTAGACAAAATTAATGCAAAGATAATTAACATGACCATTGAGTAGTAGATTGTTAATTGTTCTGATGATGAGAAGAAACAGCATCACTTGGTCCCAAGTCATGAGGGACCCTCAGAAACCCTAAACAAAGAACATTCATTTTCAAATTTTCTTCAAACATACACTACTATGGAGAGAAAGAAAGCCTGAGGACTTATCACAGTTTAAAGAAGCTGAGGAGACTTGTAACACAAAGGTAGTAGGTAACGCAATATGTGCTATGAAAGATATTCCTGGATCCATGTACACACCGAGAGTGTGTATCAAGAAAGCAGAACATGTAGTTTGTCAAGATTCTACTTCTTGACATAATTCACTGCGGTTAGGAAATGTAGGCCCTGGTTTTGAGGAGATATGCATTGAAGTATTAAGGATGAGCAGGCTTCATGTGAGGGCTCTCAGTGTGTCTGTGTGTGTCTGTGGTGATCACAGAGTTGCTGCACTGGACAATGGGTCTTCAAAAGGATTCATGGGTAAGGTACATAAAACTCTAGCATTTTATCTATACACTTGATTGTATACCCAAATAAAAATAAATCTGAATTTTTACCCCAGGAAAGACTGTCATGATATAATCCACATCACTTGCAGAGTGCCCTTTATGTATCTAGATTTACTCAACTAGACCTGGGGGCTTTTACTGTTATAATTACAAACGTAGTAGTTGTAAGTGTGGAGATAAAGTTTAAGTGATCTTGAGAAACACAGAAATTTAGTTTCTACAATTAACAACTACAGTTAATTATAAAATAAAATAAAATGTGTTTTATAAGTCACATTAATATGTGATTAGTCTGAAGTCTTCATAGTCCTTTAGATAACTTTAAAAAACATTTTGAATTCATAACTCTGTAAGCTGAGAAAGTTTAGTAGAGTTTTGTTCTATGCCGTTTATTGGAACGTGAATTTTTAGACTGAGTTAAAAAGTTGATAGAATTAGGGGAAATGCTATTACAAATTATGTATTTTGAAATTTGCAGAGAGTGTCTATACAAAGGACAAAAAAGAATGAAATGTTCTTGGCTTGAGAAGTGCACAGAACGTTCCCCTCTTCTCTCATTACAACCTTCTCTAAATACCTGAGCAGCAAGCCCTCAGCGCCCACAGGCCATCCTGGGGAACCTGCTCTTCTCCTTTCTTACTGATTAAACTCCCAAGGCTTCAATAGCAACAAAAGGGTACAGTTCATCTGCTCTCCACTTAGTATGTTTCACTGGCTGTGATTTTATTTTTTGATACCGCCACATGAAAAAAAAGTTTTGTTATTTTTTTTTCCTGAGCTATAGGTGTTAATTGGTATCTTTGTATCTTGCTAATTAAGTTCCAGCAACACCTTTTCCTTCTTCCTCATTTGCATTTAATGAGCTTCCTTGTTGTATTAATTTATTAGATAATTAGATAAAACAAAAAAAAGTTCAGTTTCTTTAGGAATGGTTTTGGAAAATATTCCTTAAATCTTCAAACACAGATAAGAAAATATATCTATATTACAAGAAAGAAGATTGGCGAGAGAGAAACACAGTGTTAGCCAGCACACTTAGACTTTTTTTTTTTTACCACATGATCATCAGGACATACACAAAGAACGGGAGGTTGACTGAAGAGCTCTAGCCATAACAATTATTTTGGTGTAAGCACAACAAGATCACATATGGCATGCCATGATGCGCACACAGAAACCTTTGCGATATTTAAGCACAACAAACAAATTATCAGTTAAGCAATGTGCCCTCCGGATTTTAATTATCATTTTTGTTTGCATGTTCATTTTCTTTCTGAAATTCTTTCCAAACCATTGGCCAGCCATTATGAAGATATTTGCAGCTTGTTATGATACCAGAACTCATTTGTCAATGGCAGGAAAAACCACTGGTGTACAGTGAAACTGATCATTGTTTAATAGACCAATGCTCTCAGTTCATTAGTAGTTAGGGACTTGTGGAAATCGTTCTGGGTGAAAACTTCCAGATGTTACTGATTTCACATTCTTGCTTCAACTCAAGTTGGTTCAAGTCGTTAGCTTTCTACCTTTATGTCCAACATTGCCTCGGGCATTGATGTCCTCTCTCATTGTTTTATTTTTTCATTCAGTTGAACAATGGATTCCACCAGTTTCATATCTTAATTGACTTTTTGCAACTGTGACCACTTAATGCCATAAATACACATCTTTTGAAACACTGTAACTTGTAATCTTCGATGAGAAGTAAACATCCATAATTCAAGGTATCAAGCTCTAAGTATTCAACCTAAACAGAAAGGCATGTATAGAATCAATGCTGAAATTTGTATTTAGGGAATAGCAAATGTACATAAAAGGTGAAAGTCATGAAAATGTGCATCCATAAATAGCTACAGTGATAAAAAGTTACTGCCTTTTCTGCCCAAGTTTTAGTAGTGTTGAGGTTCTCAGCGGGGATTAGCACTTTCTAATAAGAGGACTTGAACAATGCAGTAGCCGCTCTCTCAGAAGACAGCTGCTTCCGTGTTTCCTGGAGGACTAGAAGTAGGTCTTCCAGGCCGTCTACATTACCTCAGCACTCTGCTCTGAAACCGAAGTAGTTTATGGAGAAGTGGTAGCTTAAGAACAGCACGGATATGTCTCCACTGGGTGCTTTGGGAAGGTGCACTATGGACAGAGCTCTTACTGGTGCTCTGTAAAGCATGGGAGAGAGTTCTTGTCTCATGTATTCCAGAGAAAACCAAACCAGGTAATCTGTGTAACAATCTACAACTTTCACAGCTCTTGGTTTTGTTCTTCCCCAGATGCTAATTTAAGCCCCTCAGGACTGTTAAAAAGCATAAAGTTGGGGAGAGAATACTCAGAAAGGCAATTGGAAAGACAGAGATATCAGAGCAGGGAAAAGTTTGTTTGCAGAAAATATTCTTCCCATGTGTAGACTTGGCCTTCGAAGCAGAGAATTACAACAGGAAATTAGGAGTAGGCTGGCTCAGTCTCATAAACAAGGACAAAATTGTGTCAGCACACAAAAATATTTCACAAGACGGCCCTTCCCTGAGGAGGTTCACAGGTGGCATCATAAATGAAATGAGCAATCCTTCTGTGTGTGTAGTTTATAGGGTTTTTTGGCTCTACCTACCATTACTTATTTGTAAGCTGGAGAATAAATACAGACACTGGTTGGATATTTATGTGCGGCTCCAGAATCTACCTTCATTAATTTGTCTACATATGGGGAATATGGCTATGAGGGGAATGGGACTCTGGGAGTCCTTAAGGTAATGCATTAAATCTGAGTGTGCACTTGGTGTGGGGGTCCTGGAGCTCTTGGTAGGTGTTGGGTCTCTACTGACCCTTTATCATTTTCTGTCTTCCCGCAATTAAATACAAAACTGAAAGGCTTCCTTAAACAGTTAGCAAGTGGTGATCCAGCCAGATTCAATGATAAGAAATTCCGTAAGTTTTTTTGCCAGACATAAGATATTTCTTAGCTCCCTGGTAAGAGTCTGTCCTTGGAGTCCAGCTGCACATGACCCCGAAGACTCCTGCCTGAGTAGCGGAATAGTGTTCTAAGACTGCTTCGCTTTTCACTGAATAATAACGTCACCAGTTAGTGAATTTATGTTCTCATTAGACTTTTTCTTACTCTTCTTTTAAAAGAAGAAAATACTCAGAGTAAATGAGCAGAAAAGTTGGCACTGTAAAGAACATTATATATGTTCAAATGGCTCTTTGTAGTGGGCTTGGAACACACGCCTGGCAAGTCTCCTCTGCCAAAGTTTCAGTACTGCCACGAGAAGCGATGGCCTAGGAACACCGTCTTTCACTTGAAACGGGGTTCTTGCTTTCTGGACAGTCCCTGTGGACTTCATTCCTCTTTCTGCCACAGCACAAGCCGTTTGCTAAGGTAAAGGCTTTCAGAGTTATCTCTTTGGGCTTGGTAAGTGTATCCATCCAAGTTTACTGTATTCTGAATTTTTCTGAGTAGCGACCACGCTGGAGATGGTGTTCATAGGCTCCATTAGTTTCCTAATTGCTATCTAGGATCCAAAATGGTAGAGCTGCAGTGGGGCAGTGGGCAGCCCAGACTTGTGTAGGCCCCTCAAGAGAGGCAACTGTAAGCTTATGAACTGATCCATCCGAGGACTAAGACATGGGGGCCGGGGCGGTGCCATGCTCAGCCGCACAGGGCTTGTCTGACGTGTGTGGTCCTGGACTTGACCACACAAAATATAAACACTGAACGAGGAAAGTCCCAACTAGCTACCATATTGAGAAGTAAATCTGGCGTCATAAGACTACATATCTGATGAAGATCTCAGCAATAGTAAGAGCTCAAAACAATCTCTACTATGTGATCTCACAACAATCCTTACTATGTAACCTCACTGGACCAATCAAAAGAAGAAAACAGGGAAGTATGTGCCGCCCACCCAGGACCAGACAGAAGCGTGACCACGGCAGGAGTGGGGCGTGCTGCTACCAATAATCCTGTCTCCCATGAAGCACAAAACTCTCCACATAACTTCAATGAAGCTGTTAGACATAAAGCATGCTTAAAACTTGAGAGTGTAATGGCCATCTTTCTTAACTCATAATTCTCACTACCAAAAGTATACCATAGTTGAAAAGAAAATTATCTTGATGACTGAGAAAGTATTTTCCACCTAAAGGAGAATGAAGAAAGAATCATCCCACACAGTTCACCTGGAGAAAAAGTGAGGCACTCGGCGTGCAGAGGGTGTTCTACTCTTCCCTGAGCCTTGTGGAAGTGGGCTCTCTAATGATCAGTGAACTCACTGCTCTGTATTAATCGTGATTCGATGTACAATATTTATTAATATCGGAATATCTGGCACTATATTTTAACCACAACCCTTATCTGCATGAATTACAAAGATTTTTTAATAGTGCTATTCTCACTGTTTCAAGGGAGAAGATTGTGCTATTTCTACTAAACAGTTTTTAGTATGTTTTGGTAATGAAATTAGTTTACCTTTAGAAAACTACATAGAGTTTGAGTTTATTTTAAAAATTAATGATTCAATTACTGCTATTACTTTCATTCTCCTTTGGTAGTGCTACAATAAAAGACTCCCTTTGTGTTTTGCTACAAAGTATGAATTTATACAGAAACACTTTGGATTTATTTTTGTTGTCTGAGTGGCCGACAAAGAGTTAGTCGTGGTTGGCCTTGAGGAGGTGCTGGTGCTGATTGGGTTAACCAGCTATTCTCACTGATATGTGTACAAGAGGATTTGAAAGGTTAAAACAAATGTGTAGTGCCGGACAAAAATGATAAGAAATTTAGGTAGTTATTCAGTTTTGTAAAAAGTGATGCATTTTCACTCTTTCTTTTATAAAACTTATCCCCTTACTTTTCTCATTCTTTCATGAAACCCCCTATATATGCTAAACATACACTCTCCTATCAAATCACAGATAAGCCAAACAGTAGGCTTAAATTATGGTTACCGTAGTATAAATGGGAGACTTTCAGTCACATAAAATTATAAAAAATGCTTTTCAGGGCCGGAGGATTAGCTCAGTGGTTCTGGTGCTTGCCTTGCAAGCACAAGGTCCGGAGATCGATCCCCGGAAACCACATACAATGCTGGGCGTGGAGACTCATGCCCACCAGCAATCAATACCACATACCACAGTGCTGGGTGTGGTGGCTCACGCCTGTCATCCCAGCACTCAGGAGGCAGAGACAGGAGGATTGCTGAGTTCGAGGCTTGCCTGGGCTACATAGTGAGCTGGGACGAGCCTGAACTACAAAAATGAGATCCTGTCTCAAAAAAAAAAAAAATGCTTTTCAAAAGCACTGTCATAGTCATATTCATTGTGATATTTTCACCACTTTTTAGAATCTTGAATTCTATTATATTATTTTCCTGTCATGAGCTACTTGCCATGTAAGATTCTTGCATTTAACAATTCCTTGTCAGATAAACTGAACCTATATTTACCCAAAGAGGTTGTTCTAGCCAACTGGCTCAAAAGAATGAATCAGTAATAATAATCATCGCAACAATTATATAATTAAATGTGAGATTTGACTCACTGAAAATTTAGGTCACTTAATTTATCCAATATAAGATGACAGCATTTCCAAGAAGTCTATTATATGAAGAAGGGGCTTGCTGAGAACCTAGAGGGGCTCTTATAAAATTGAGACTTTCCTCACAGCATCCTTAAAGAAATTGTAGGAAAGAACCCAGTGAGAGACTTGTTATACAGGTAGATTTGTGAGTAGTTTCAATAAGGAGCATTGCTAAACATTGAAAAGTATGTGATTCATGATGAGAGGAGCAATTCATATAAATTGAAAGCACAGATACTTTGTAGGAAACAAATTCTGGAGCGGAAGTGGCTTGTGAAATGGTAAGAGAACTTCCTTTTCTTTCACTACAACATGAAACAAAAGTGTAAGAACAGGATACACTAAGGAATGGAGAAGAAATCAGTCCAGATAATTTATGTTAGTCATATAACAGTATTATATGATTAGTATGTTTACTAAAAGAGTAGCACTTAAAAATACATTGTTTCTGAACAGAAGCAATGACATAGAATGAACTTGAGATAGATGCACACCTGCTACATCAGTGTGCTGTGACAATCAGTAAATAAACCTTCGGGAAGGACTTGGAAAGCTGTTGTTGGAGGTGGATAGTCCTGGACATGCAGTGCTACCAACTTCAAATTTCTTTTTGTTTGTAGCCATCTTTTAAAGTGAGGATCATACATTTTTAGTCACCAACTTTTTTCTGAAATATTCACTATAAAACTATTATTAACAATGAGAAAAATTAAAATTTTTGACATGGCTAACTACAACAGTACATAAACAAGTGACCATAACAATGGAATTAGATTTTTTAACATGCCCAAGTTATCCTATTGAGGTATAAGCCTTTTGGGGCATTTATAATGTGCATTGTTATCCTATTTTTACACTGTTTCCTTGAGTAGAACATGTAAGTAACGAAAAACAGTGAATTCAGTGGGAACATCATATTCCACAGGCATTTATTTTTCTGAAAATTTTGTCTTCAGTCTGTGCCATACTCAGCTGGAAGAAATGATTTGTCAAATATTTTCTTCAACCAAACTGTGGTAATATTCCTTCAGAGGATTTTCATACTAAAAACATCTATTAGTTCTGAGCTGACAGTAGTAGTCAATCCTGGTATCTCTGGATCCTGAGTTTCTCTAAGAAGAACAGTCAGAAGAAATAGGACGAAGTTATTTTTACCAATATTTTACTGGCGATGTGCCGTCATTCCAATGGCACAGCATAAGTGCACCTATCAACTCTTCCTGTGCATCTACGAGGGTTGTTTGGCCCCAGAAGGACAGATGAGTTTTTCTCAGCATTCAGTGGGCCAGAAGGAGTATTTTTTTCCCCTTAGGAAATTGCTGATTGGATAAGTTAGATCATGTGCCCACATTTGAATCAATTCCTCTAGCCAATGAAAAACGATATGATAATTGGATGACCAAAGACCCTTGGAGAGAGGTCATTGGAGAGAGCTTCTCCCAAAACATATCTCCTATGAAGATGTACTGCTTCCCCCACTTTGAGCCAAGTTAGGGAAATACCTGCTGAGGTACAAACAATAAAAACAGCAAGATTATAAACCATGCATACTGGCTTTATGTGTCCTCTCTCAGACATTGTACTATTCAGAGCTCACTCAGTAAACACTTCTGCCTCAGAACCAAGTAGATGATATACAACTAGACCTGGCCTTTTCCTCTTTGAATCTTTAAACAGGTTTATTGCTAAAACTACAGAGCTAACATTTGATATTTCTTCATCTGCGATAACTCAACCATGATGAAATACTTCTTGAGAGATGGGCAAATACTTCTTGAGAGAAGGGCTTATCCAAGAACGCCATGCATGGACAGAGTTACAAGGCATAGTTTTTAAAGAGCATTTAATGTCCTCAAAAACACTGGAAGGATGAATGGGAAAAATGTATGGAGACAATGGGTGAAAGCCTCCAAAGAAGGGTTAAGACCAGTGTCAGCAAGGTGATCAATAAAACAGCATACAATTTCCAGAAAATTCCAAGTAATTCCTTTCCTTAACGGGAAAAAAATGAGATAATGAGTGACTGAAATTAGATTTGGAAGGATCTGGTTATATCTGAATGCCAGCTGGATATTTCCGTTTTTATGAATAGAATATCAAAATTTATAGATGAATAGCATTGCTATTTTATGTACGTGAGAATTCATTCTGGAAAAGGTGAGGCTTATTGCCTGGGAGTAGAAAGAAAAATATCAGCAAGGTGGTATGGCGGGTATTTCCGTAGTGTAGGCCACAAATGAAGTCCAAGTAGAAGAAGCAAAAGTAGCCTTGGTGTCTCAGTCACTGTCCTTTAGCTGTGACAAAACGCCTGATAACCTAAAGGAGTTAAGTTTATTCTGGCTCACGGCTTTATTCTATAGTCACCTGGTCACAAGGCAGAACCGGCAGCAGAACTGGTAGAGGGATACGGCCCCGGAAATGTTTACATTATGCCACCAGGAAGCAGAGAAAGGAGGAGGCAGAGATGAGACTCCATTTTTCCAGGTCGTGAGTCCAGGGACCAACTCCACGAAGGTCCCAACTCCTGAGAGCACATTCATCTACTGAACCCCAACCTGGATGAGTCCCCTGATGAGTACAGCACCCGTGATCCAGCCATCTTGCGCACACATGACAATATGGGGGAATATTCTAGAGGAAATCATAATACTGACAGAGGAAGAAACTTGTCCAGGTGCACCATGGAGTCCTCAGGACTTGAGAAGAAAGGGTCTAATGGATGAACTAGAAGCTGGAGAGCCTGACCTGGTTTCCCAACTTCCTGTCTTGCTGTACAGTAGCATCGTAATAAACAGAGCTTGTACTTGAAGAAAAAGCCTCGGCGAGAGAGCACATTTGATCATCAGTGCTGTGTCTGAAGGGCATGGGGGATCTGGGTGGTGAGGGGTAAAGGGCAGCCTTGTACTGCTGCCTGAAGCCTCGTAGAAAAATCCAGATGTGAAACATCTGATCTCGGTATCTGAGTGTGCAGCAGTTAAATCATGGCTGCATGTAAAGATCATCCGGCAAGACTCTCGTGAATAAAAACAAGCCTGCAGAATAATGCTTTGTCTTTAAAGAAGGAATTAAATACATGAAACCAGTCTTGGAGCTGCACAGCAGAGAAGTAGGAGCAGATGTAGAAGACGTGACTGGGAGGTGGAGGACGGAGGAGCAGTGCTTCCGGTGCTGCCCGGGCTCTGCCCACACCTGGTGGACAACTGCTTCTTATTTGTCAATGCTGTTTTGGTTTTGTGTTTGTTTTGAAGGAAAACTCTTCAACGGATATTTTTCTCTTCTTAAAATAATGTGGTAACACCCAAACAAACTGCTATCATAAATAACACTTATCTTAGAGCTCATCAAGTCTCAGTCTTTCATGGATGAAATTCGTGGATGAAATTTCGTGCAGATTATCTGGGGACCTGATCAAAGTCACCCAGTTAGCAGCTATGGCATTGGGACTAAAATTTCATTACTGTTAATGCACAGCACTTAATAATTGGCCTCCAAACATAAACAATAATCTTATTTTTAAAGGAAATAGACCTTTGTATCCAAGTTCTTCCACTGTCTGGTTCTTTCTTCCTACCAACTGTCAATTCTTCAGAAATGACGTCTTCTTTTCACCCGGGAGAGATGAAATACTAATCATCCATGCTTGTTAACCTAGTCAGTTTTATCATTGTCCTTCACTTCTACTTGACCTTGAAACCTATAATCAAGGTCATTCCCATGATCTTTTGCTTTGGTCTGTGCACTTGTGTTGCTGAATATAATATTGCAATTGTATGAATGGGATCCAATTATATTCTCACCATTTTATCCATTCATGAATGCAGAAAATAGTTCTCTATTCTTCATCAGCATTTGAAATGTTTTTCCTAAATGGTTATAACTTCTTTATTTTGAAAAGTTTACTGCAAGTTTCTTTTCTCATGAAGTTTGGAATATATCCTGGTTGGCTCTGCACTGGTTGCACCTTACTGAGCTGTTTCTCTTCCTTATAAACATGTCTAGATTAACAGTACACATAACCTTTCCTTTCCTTCCATTCCTTCTTCTTTTCTTCTACCCAATGTCTACCTTTTTCCTTCTCTCACTGCTTTAGGAAACCATTAAAATTACATAGAGAAAAAAATTAATCTGGTCAACAGTTCTTAACTTTGTATTTTAAATTATCAAAGTTATTAAAGATAGAATTAGATCCCATGAGACCTGTTAAGTAATCCTTTCTTTTGCTGAGTTCCAAGCATTAGTATTCTTATAGAATTTTTCTATGTAATTTTAATGGGCAATAGAGGTAGAGATGAGCTCCTAGCACCTCAACATTGACACAAAATAGAGTGAGCAGAACAGCTGTAGCCATTCCTCATCAAAGAAACGTGTGGACTCAATAGAGACTATCAAAGGCTCTGAATCTGTAAATGAGACTTACACAAGGAAGTCTTCTATAAGAGCCTGGAAGTACAGATGGGGAGAACAAGCCACATAATATTTTCTTACAGCCCTGAAATCAGACAAAGATTCCTAAGAAAGAATGACAGGGAAAAAATATCCTTCAAGGAGAACCACGTTTCAGTTGGTGTGGAAGTGTAAGGAGCTTTTCATACAGTTTGAAAATGTGAAGTAATTCCTTCGCAGTGGGATGGATTCTAGACATCATCCATGGATGATGAGGAAGAGGGGCTGGGCAGAGGGAGGTGATGACAGGAGGAAGCCCTGGCATGCAATGCACAGAGGACATAGCAATGGTAAAATTCGAACTTCAAGTGTCTGGTCGACACCACCAATTGCTAACACTCCAGATGTTCCTCTATGAAATAAATTTTAGGACATTTGGAATCTCTCCTATCCCACAGAAGGAGAGACCATTAAAGTATAGGTTGGATGGAGTGCTCCACTTTAAATGCTGGGTAGAGCAAAAAACAAGGTGATAGGTACATAATTATGGAAACCTTGTAGTCTGTCATCACTTACAATCTTCCACAAAATAACTTTGATAAATACCCAATGCTACACATAGAATTTATGCAATGAAAATAAATATAACTCAACAATTTTCAACGTAATATCTCTGATGATGTGTGTGATTATGCACATAAGTGCATGTTATGCATCAAGACCAATTTAAGAGGAGACTCAGAGAGTTGAAAAGGATCAGCAGAACCTGGGAACTGAATTTAAAATACATGCTAAGGAAACTTTCTTGCCCAAACCTGCCTAAATGTTTTTCCATAGTTCTTGTTTAGAAATACCAAGAAGTTGTTGTCATAACTTCAGCATAGAACATTCACCATTATGTAGATTGAATAGGGCTAAATAAGCATGAAAACATTTACAGATGGCTAAACAGAAGCTAGTGTGGAGAAGCCTCAAAGAATTATTACAATAGTCATATAATAATATTTATGACTTTTATTTCATAATGGGATAATTCATTCTTAGGTTTAATTTTTGCATAATCATGAATTAAAGAATGTTCTAGATGTCATTAAAGATACTTATCTCTATTAGGTCCATTTCTACCTGACCTTCTCAGCCAAAAGCTACATACTCTAAACTGGCTAAATTCTTGTTAGTGACAGGTTTTTATGACTGTTGTGTTTATAAACTTTTTTTAAGGATCTGATATTTTAATTATGAAAATTGTGTTTTGGAAAATGTCTAAGGCCTAAGTATTAGGCTTCAAAATGGAATTTTGAAGATGGAGATTAAAGCCTGCAAATTCCTGAAACAGAACTGCATGCAAAGACATGGTGGAAACAAGGAAATACCACTTTTTACCGGACTTTTGTAGCCACTGTGTGAGCAGTTAAGATGAAAAGCTGTATATTAAACAATCTATAACTTTTACTATAAGTAGTCAAGAAAAATTACTCTGAACTGAAGTCTAGGAATTAACAAATACCGTTCTGCAGTAGCCTACATGGTCGGACTGACATCTTCAAAGAGGAGAATAAAAGGTACAGGTTAGAAAGTGGTTAAACAACAGATCGCGGTGTCTCTAAAATAACATGAAGGGATTTGATCTTTGCTGGCAAGGAGGAACCTCTGGAGGATCCTGAGAATTGATCCAACAGAAACAAAATGGCATTTCGTGTGCAAGACCAGGCGAGCCGATCGGGGCTGGAGGTTAAGGCTCGGGTGCTAATCTAAAGGGCTGCTGTGCAAGAAGGAAGTTGGAAGAGACAAACTGACATTGTCAGAGCTGGACGACAGCGCACAAAAATCCCAAACAAATTCAGTGATGCTTTAAAAATTTTATTCTAATACATTTCAGAAGCCTAATGTCATTAAACGTAAGAAGAAGGATACTGCGAATGCAGCTGAAGCCTCTTAAGATGGGACCGTTGTGCTTATTCTACAAGAAATCAACATATGGAGAGATTTTTGGGTCGACTCAAGTCTAGTGTCTCTGTGCATATTGATTTTCTTGCTTAAAGGATTACAGGAATCAAAGATAAATCATGTTTTAAAATGTCTGTTACAAAGATTTTGTAAATAGCTTTTAGATTGAGAGGTCTTATCATTTAGCCTTTAATATTTAAAAAGTGGCACTAGTATAGTTCTTCAGGTCTTATTGAATATGTTGTTACGTTTTAGAAACACTGTATCATGTGTACATTCTCTCTGCATCGTATAACTCCATCCTAGGTTTGCGTATCATGATGTAAATAGTCATAAAATATCACTAAAAGGAAGTTAGAGACTTAAGTAATACTATAATCAGTGTGCTGCCACAACTCAAGATGATATATGAATAATTTTTATTTATCATTTCCTCTCAAGATTGAAATACCAGCATTACATTTTTAGATGAAAATACATGTAGGTGATATTAACCTAGCCTAAGTAGTAGACATTCCATGGGAAATGCTTACACATTTTAAGTTGCTCCTGTACTGTACACAGAAATACTGTTTTCAATGGTTTGAGAATCTTACTATCACTCTGAGTCAACATCATTGCTTTTCTTTTACTTGTGTTTCTGTTTGTCAAATAACTTCCTGTGTTAGTCACTTTTCCTGTTGCTGAGACAAAATGCCCTACACCCAAGTTAATGGAGGAAAAGTTCATTTAGCTCACAGTTTGTAGAGCTTTCAGTCCATAACCAACTGGCTTCAAGGCAGGGTGGCAGGGCAGACGGGCATCGAACAGGAGAAAATGCTCATGGTGGGTGGGAAACAGCGAAGCAACAAGGGGCGACTATCAGGTCTGTTTATCCAGGCTGCTCAGTGTGGGCAGCACTCACACCCTTAATCCTAGTGCTCTCGATTCTAGCATCGCACCGTGAATCAATCCCAGTGTCACACACTCCAGATCTAGTCACTGATCTGCCTCTCACCCAGCACTCACCTCCTGTTATTACACTGAGCAACAGAGCTTTCATCATCCAATCAGAAATCTCTGCTTTGAACTCACAGGACTTTAGAGGGCCATCAAATACAAATCACAACAGGGATTTACGGCCGGGTGTCTTTTACCATGATACATTTTAAAAGTATTCACTGTATATTTGATCACACTTCATACGACTTCTCTGAGCCTTGGCACACCTAGATTGGATAAAAGATGCAAAGGGTAAAATTTCTAGCCAGACACATGCCTCCTTTGTGAAATCTGCTTTTTGTTAGTTAAAAAAAAAAAAAATTGAATGAACCGTGATGAAACAAGTAACTTTGTCCCTCACAGCGACCCAGCGGGACGTGCTTCTTGTGACACTTTGGTGTGCTCGCGCTTTGGGAACGTGCCCTGGGTCTTCCTTACTCTGAGTGGCAGGCTCTTCACTCTCCTGGATGAAAGTCACACCCGTACTGACGGCTCCAAATTTGGCTACGAATTTAGTACCCTACACCCATTTCTGATGGATTTTCTCATTCTTACTTATTCCTATATGTGGTTAAAACCTGGAGATGAGAGGCACCCTAGCCTGAGTACGTTTTCTTTAACCTGCTGTTCTTTATATTTTCCTGTCATGATTTTGATATGAAAACAGTTAAGAAGTGCAGAAGTTGTAAATGAGTACTAGAATGCATGATAGATATTGTGACATAGTAAATGTTCAAAGGGAAATGGGGTTTAGGGGTAAGGAATGAGGGGAAAGAAAAAATTAATGATTAAAAAAATGGAAACAAAGCTTGTGCATATAGGGGAGTTGTAGGGTGGGTGGGGACAGGAGGAAAATGAGAATTAAGTCATGTCATCTACTGGTACAAGTTCTCAATGTTGAGCATGATTGTGATATGTATATGTAATGTGCCAATAAATTATAATAATAAAAAGAAAGTCAGCTTTTAAGGGAATGGGAAAAATGAGAATTAAGTTGTGTCATTTACTGGTACAAATTCTCAATATTGGGTGTGATCATGATGTGTATATGAAGTCTACCTATATCACAATGAAGAAAATTTAAAGAAACAGAAAAAACGCAGCTTTCTCTCCAGCCCCGGTACACTATCCACTGACAAGGCTTCAGTGTAAATTCTCTTGAGACTTTAACTTCATCTCTTTCCCCCTGTTACCATCTTGACCATCTTTTTTGGGTTTAAACCAAATTGCTTCTCATTCTGGGTAGAAATAAATTCTTACATAGTTATCCTACTTCCCTTAATACTGCCATCCAAATAATTTTTTAAAATGCAAATCATTTTATATTATATATTCTTAACTTATAATTAACAGCAGGTATTTCAAAACACCTTAAAATTATTCTACTTATTGGACCATGTTGCTGAGGACTTCTGACCCCTCTTCCCCTCCAGGCCCACTCTGAAAACTATGATCGGTCTACTGTGGCTATGTAGTGGTGTCTGTTACAAACTTCAGAACTGTAACCATGACGTTCAAACTCCCCACAGGTCTGCTCGTGACGCTTTCTTCCTCTGACGGACGGAGGCTTCTGCCCTCCCTCCCTCCCGGGAGTTTCAGCAAAGTTATCCTTGATTTTCTTCTCTGCTTTTATTTTCTCTCTTTCTAGCTCAATCCACAAGAAAGATTCAGTCCTTTCGGTGACTCCCCAACCTGCCCGCTCTGTGTTCCTGTCACCACTACAGCCTTATTTCAGGACACTGCGTGTATTTATCTAAAACACAGTTGAATTGTTTCAGCCTCTCCTCTGGTGTTTTAGTTTATCCTGGAGATTTCCTTTTTCTGTAGTGAAAGTGAAGCCCGGCCCTGCAACTCTCCCGGAGGCGGTGTCTCGGGAAGTCCTTTCCGGGATGCCCGCAATGCTCTGCAGTTGGAAGAAGCCAGCTCACAGCCCCGTGTCCTCGGTCACGCTCGGCCGACTGCCAGACTGTCCTTGGCAGCCTCTTTGTCCACTTCAGCCGCTTCCCCTTGAGGCACGGGCCCTCCCGGTGCGTCCCAGCGGCCAGCCCTCCTCCCGAGCTGGCTCCACGCTGAAGCAGTAGCCACTGGCGCTCTGTGCCCTGGGAGAGTTCGCGGGTCCACGCGGTGTGTCCTGTGTGCTTGTCTCCTGGGTTGCTCGCTGGCTTGACTGTTTCCTGAGCCGGGCATTGATTGGTCCTTTAAAGCCACTGAATACTGTATTCCGTGCATGTAAATCGTTGCTTTCACCGGGCTTCCTGGAGAGCTGTCACCTCTCACCACACAGAACTTCTCTTCAAAGGCTGAAGGGCTCTTGGCGGTTGGACTCGTGTCATTTCCTCTTTTGCCGGACAACCTGTTGTAAGCAGAAGCTGCACCCTTGGCCTGGATTTCGGAAGGAAGGGACGAAGGAACTGAACGGAGGAGGATGTCCGGCAGCACAGTATCATTTGGGAAAAAAGGCAGAAACAGAATCACAGGTACGGGTTCAAATTCAGCCCCTACCAGGTACTGTAGCTTTCTCTCAGTGGTCCCTATCAGGGAATACTAGGCTCTTCCTGCAAAAAAGAAAACGAAAGAAAAAAACCACCTTACCCTTTCTTCAGCTATGGACCAAGTAATGAGCATAGATTTCCTTCCTGTGTGATTCTCACTGGCTTCAGTGAGTCCTCGGTCCCTTCGGCTGAAGCAGTGAGAGACCAGCAGAGATCCCGCTCACTGCTCAGTCTCCCACGTCGCTTCTGCTTCTAGTCGCTTGGAGCCTGTTTGGCAAAATCAGTCTTTTGCTTTTACTGGTTCTTATCGACTCCTCTACCTGCTGTATTTTGAGTTTTCACTCTAGTGATACTGAGCTCCCGCTGACGAGATCAGGGTAAAGCACACCTCCAAAGGCCACAGCCAGTGCCTCTGTCCTCGGATTACTAGGTCTGTTGATATGGAGCTTTCTGTTCAGTCCAGGCTTTAGAAAATATTAGCATTCTTGGGCTTCACAGACCACAGCTGCGCCTTTTTTCCTGCCTCTGTTCTAGATCCGCCCTAAAATGTTGCTCACGCATAAATATTTAAGAAACTGTTACATATTTTTACTTGGAGATCTCAAAGTAATCTCAAACGCAGCATCTCAAGTGAGATCCGCAAGGGAACTCTCTCCCCTCCGACCATGAAAATATGTTCCCTATGAGTTAGAACTGCACACAAATGGAATGGTGGAATACAGACTGGCTTGTGTCATTCACTAAGCGTAATGCCCTTGTGTTTTCATCCATGTCGTTTCGTTGCTGCTTATCAGGTTT
>PVIC010028348.1:0-23264 GCA_004025085.1 Thryonomys swinderianus
CAGAATCTTTCCTTTCCTTTTTAATTATTTTCAAAACTTCGATGGTATTGGGTTTTCTTCTGGCTTGTCCTGTCCAAGCAGCTTTTTGTTCCTTGGTTTTTGTTTTGTTTTTTGAGACAGGGTCTTGCTTTGCAGCTCAGGCTGACCCTGAGCTCACTCTGTAGCCCAGGCAAGCCTGTAGCTCAACAATCCTCCTGTCTCTACCTCCTGAGTGCTAGGATGACAGCTGTGAGCCACTATACCTGGCAATGTGGTATGTGGTTACTGGGGATCAAACTCAAGACCTTGTGCTTGCTAGGCAGGTGCTAGAACCCCTGAGCTAAATCTACAGCCTGCTTGTTTGTTTTTGAGACAGGCTCTTGTCATGTAGTTCAGGCTAGCCTTAAAATCACTAGTCCAGGCTGGCCTTGAACTTACAGTGATCCTCCTGCCTCCAGAGTGCTGGGATTTTAGGTGTGTACCACCATGCCTGCGTAAAAATATAATTTGATCATGCCTCTTCATGATGGCAGGTGGTCCCATCTGTCTACCTGGTTCGCTCAGTGCTCCACCCCAAGTCAGTGGTTGCAGGGAGCCAAATGATGGTGGTCCATCACCCTCTGGAGAGGTGGACTGTAGGATGGACCATCACTGGGACTCTCACTGTGGCTTGGTGTCACCAGGGCTCCTACAAGGAACTGCTGTCTGTGCTGCGCATGATGAAATATGCCAATCTCACCCCGGACCTGCTTTCCTATGCCTCAATCCTGCAGTGCATGGGGCGGATGAATCACAGCGTCACCAGCATCCAAAGGTAGATGGACACCCGCTGTCACCCTCAGTCATAGTGGGCTTATCAAGGCCTATAGATAGAGACTTGGGAGGTGCCTGCAAGGTCCTATGGGATGGGCTCTGCGTGCAGACTTTGGAGCACCCCATCTTATGTGGGCCCCTTTTCCACCAAAGGTGTCTGGAGCAGATGGCTCAGGATGGTCTGCAGCTGGAACAGCTGTTCTTGGTGGAAACCCTGTCCAATGAGGAGAAAGCCATGCTGCTGCGTGCTGTGCTCAAGGCCAGGCCTGACTTCTGCCTGCCACGGTCCTTACCGCAGGTCAACACCTCAACGCTACTCAGTGAAGTCTACTCCAAGGTGAGCTGGGCAGAGCTGCTGCCAGGCACAGTGGCAGCCCTGACTCAGCACACACAGGCCACCTTGCTCTTAGGAGTGCACTGGCCACCACCAACCCCAGATTCCTCCTTGCCTACTTCATGCGTGTTCAGGGAGCTGGAGCCGGAACTTAGCTTTGCAGGGGCAGGAAGAGGGGGTGGGTGAGGGCCAGGGTGTGACCCTCAGGAGCTGGTAGGAACAACAGGGGGCCACCAGGTAGTTGGCTCCAGGGTTTGTCTGTGTTTGAGGTGGCTTTCACCAATCCTACAGTCCATCCTCTCCAGAGTATTATATATTATAGCATAGGGGGTATTGGTGTGCTCATCCAGCCCTGTAGCTATCACTTCTGCCTAGGTCTAGAAGGTTCCCTCACCCCAAAGGAAGCCCCTGTCCCCACGAGTAGTCTCCCATCCCCTCCCCAGGCCTGGCACTTATGAGTCTACTTTCTATCTCTGGAGTTGTCTGTCCTGGGTGTTTCCTGCCCGTAGAGCTCACACTGTGTCCAGTGTCTGGCATTTCTCACTAGCACAGTGTTCCCAAGGTCTGTCCACAGTGTGGTGCGTGTCACAGCCTCACTCCTGTTCTGGTCGAGTAATATTCCAGGCTATGGATGGATCTGGGTCAATTTTGCTTTCTGGCTGTGGACATTTGTATGGACACTCTTAGGTGGACATATGTGGTTCAAGCTGCCCTTGAACTCTTAGTAATCCTCCTGTCCCAGCCTCCCAAGTGCTAGGATTATAGGCATGCACCACCATGCCTGGTTTTTGTCCTTTTTTTTTCATGAGGCAGGGTCTCCATATGCAGTTTAGGCTGGGCTTGAATTCACTTTGTAGCCCAGGCAGGCCTTGAACTCACAGCAGTCCTCCTGCCTCAACCTCTCTTGTGCTATTACAGGTGTGTGCCACCATGCCTGGCTCTTGTCCCTTTTTTACCTTGCCCACTTCTGGAAGGTTCTCATCCACACTACCCCAGGTCTGCAAAGAAAGCAAGTAGCATCTAGGGACACAAAGAACTACATCCCCTGACTGACCCTGTGGGCAGCAAACCGGAGTCCCTGGCAGGCAGGGCTGTGACTACATGGGCAGGCAAGTGGGCATCTCCATGGGCTCACCTCCCATTGTGCCCACAGGATGGCCCTGTGTCCTACCCGAGGCTGCACCTCCCGCTGAAGACACTGCGGGCCATGTTCCAGCAACAGCTGAGTATGGAGCTGGCCAGCAAGGTCCACGTCGAGTCTGTGGAAAAGGTCTTGTCACCGAGCCAGGAAACCCTTGAGGCGGTAGGAGTGGGCTCTGCACACTGGGTCCTGTGAGGTCTAGACGAGACACTGTGCCCATGGGGCTGTGTGCTTGAGTGACCAGCCCTCCCCCTGTCCCCTGCAGCGGAAGACTCTGGAGACCCTGCGCATGATGTGGGAAGCCGAGCTGCACAGCCGGCTGCAAGTGACCAAAGCCCAACTGGTGGAAGTTACGTGCCAGGGGCGACCTACACTCTACCCCTTCCTGTGTGTGCTCCCCGAGGACGAGATGGTCCACATGCTCCTACAGGTGGCGCCCTGGGTCCGAGGGTAGGAGCGGGGCAGGGCTGGGAGTGGGCAGCCTTGCTAATGCCATGGCCTGTGCCCCCAGTTCCTGAGCACGCTGCCCGCCCAGGGTGAGCCATTTGTGCACACGGTGCACCGGCTGGCCATGCAGACCTTCCAGCGGTACATCTTGCGGCAGAGAGAGCACCGCGGCCAGCTGCAGGCACTGGAGCAGCGGTATACCCAGTACCTGCAGCTGCTGGCCTCTGACACCCAGGTGCAGCCCGCCTCCCGCCCACCCTCCTCTCCCTCTCCAGAGCACGCAGAGAGGCCCCAGGACTGTGTCCCAGGCCTGAACTGGGTGCCTAGGCCAGTGTCCTGACCTGCCCTCCCCACAGGTGGCGGAGCCCTGTCTACCGCGGCAACACTGGGAGATGCTGGGGCCACCCGACTCTGTGGTGCCGCAGGTCTGGCCCATGATGGAGCTCCTGTCACTGGGCAAGCTACTCTTGGAGATCCTGGTGCAGTCCGTGCAGCTGCCACCCAGCCTGGCACCGCCCCAGAGCTCCTCCCAGCCGGTCCCTCTGCTGTACCACGTGTACACCTTCCGCGGTATACGCCAGGTGCGTGGGGCCAGGGGCTGCCCTGGCCCTGGAGTTACAGGGCTTGAGGACCCTGTAGTCAGGGATCCCTTGGTGTCCCCAGGTGCTGCTCCTGTGTCCCTCCTCAGCTGGCACCTGTTGGCGGGCAGCATGGGCTGGAGTCTGATTGCCTGGCTGTCTTGCTTGCCCAGATCGGCATCCTGAGGCCACACCCGGCCTTCATTCAGCTGCTGGAGGATGCCATGGAGCCCACGCTGCACTTTGAGGCAACAGACATGCCCATGCTGTGTCCCCCACTGCCCTGGACCTCGGCACAGTCTGGCGGCTACCTGCTGAACCCCACCAAGCTGATGCGCTCTGTGGACGGCTCGCTGCAGCACCAGCACCTGCTGGAAAGCTGCCCCCCAGCTGCACTGCACGGTGCCCTGGACACCCTTACGCAGCTGGGCAACTGTGCCTGGCGGGTGAATGGGCGCGTGCTGGACCTGGTGCTGGACATCTTCCGTGACAAGGGCTGTGCCCGCCTGGGTGTCCCGCCACCCGCCTCTGAGGCGCCACACCCACCCCTGCACCACTTACCACCTAATGCTCCACCGCACTCCAAGGCTGAGCTGCGGCAGGAGGTGGCCCGCTGCCAAAAGATCGCACGGGAGATGCACAGCCTGCGGCAGGAGGCCCTGTACCGCCTATCCCTGGCCCAGCACCTGCGGCACCACGTCTTCTGGCTGCCACACAACATGGACTTCCGTGGCCGCACCTACCCCTGTCCGCCCCATTTCAATCACCTGGGCAGCGACCTGGCACGTGCCCTGCTGGAGTTTGCCCAGGGCCGCCCACTTGGCCCCCATGGGCTCGACTGGCTCAAGATCCACCTAATCAACCTCACTGGGCTCAAAAAGCGCGAGCCACTCCATGCCCGCCTGGCCTTTGCCAACACTGTGATGGATGACATCCTGGACTCGGCAGACCAGCCTATGACGGTGCGCTGGGCTCCCACTCCTGTCTGTCTCCCCTCGATCCTGTGTCCCTTGGGGCCCCTTGTCCACCCTTGCTGTCTTCCTACCACGTGTTCCGGGGTGTGCGCCCAGTCCAGTCCCTCTTCTCCGCATGTCCCCTAAACTGCCCCAGCCCAGTCCTGCCTTTGCCTGCCCCCTGCAGGGCCGGAAGTGGTGGATGGAAGCCGAGGACCCGTGGCAGACGCTGGCCTGCTGCATGGAGGTGGCCCAGGCTGTGCGGGCCCCAGACCCTGCTGCCTATGTCTCCCACCTGCCAGTTCACCAGGTGGGCCAAGGGTGGCCCCGCTGTGGGCTCCCTGCTTGTAGCCTGGGTGTGGGGGTCTGGCTGCGGTGTTGCTCACAGGTGCCTGTGTCCTCCAGTCCCCTGCGGGGTGAGGACAGATGCGGATGGTGGGGAGCTCTGGGCTCACAGCTGCCCCCACACAGGATGGCTCCTGCAATGGCCTGCAGCATTATGCCGCCTTGGGCCGAGACAGTGTGGGCGCTGCCTCTGTCAACTTGGTGTCCTCGGATAAGCCACAGGATGTGTACAGCGGGGTGGCTGCACAGGTGGGCCCTGACCCCGCGATGGCCCCACAGCCTCACCCCGTCATAACATGGAACTGGGCCCCCCGTCGGGCTGGGACCCCCCCCCCCCCAGCACTGACCGCCTGCCACTGCCACTGCGGCAGGTGGAGGTGTTCCGCACTCAGGACGCGCGGCGGGGCCTGAAGGTGGCCCAGGTGTTGGAGGGCTTCATCAGCCGCAAGGTGGTGAAGCAGACAGTCATGACTGTGGTCTACGGGGTCACCCTCTATGGCGGGCGCCTACAGATCGAGAAGCGCCTTCGTGAGCTCAGCGACTTCCCACAGGTGCAAGGCCAGCCTGACCTGTTCCATCCTGTCTGCATCCTAGGCTGTTTCCTCACCCAGAAGTAGCCAAGTACCCCCACTCGGGGTGGAGGGTCCTGTGGGCTTCCATTCCAGTAGTGGGGGGCGGGGTCTCGTGGGTGCCTGCTTTAGGGCTGAGTGGGGAAGGGGTCCCTGGCCACTGTTCTAGGGTGGGCATTGGAGGTGTGGGTGTGGACGCCACCCTGTCCCCAGGTCTTCGTGTGGGAAGCCTCTCAGTACCTGGTGCACCTGGTCTTCAAGAGCCTCCAGGAGATGTTCTCAGGCACCCGGACCATCCAGGTGTGTCCCTGTGACCTGTCTGCCCTGCCCAGCTCTGAACGGGTCCCATGGGGACAGACTGACCCCAGCTTGTGTCCCATAGCACTGGCTGACCGAGAGTGCCCGCTTAATCGCCCAGGCGGGCTCAGCTGTGGAGTGGGTCACGCCCCTGGGCATCCCCATTATCCAGCCCTACCACCAGGAGTCCAAGCTTGTGGTACGTGAATCTCTGCCCCCTTTTGCGCCTGTCCCCCGGCTGGGCCTTGTTCAGGGCTCACAGTCCCCGCCCACCCCGCCTGCAGATCAGAGGCGGCCTCCAGAGCATCACCTGGAACAGTGCTGTGGATGCCAACCAGTGAGTGGGGACCCTGGGCCCAGGGGGGTATCGTGATGAGGGAGCCTGGGCCCAACCTGCTTAGCCCCAAACCTGGCTGGCTGCTTCCCCAGGAAGCCCAATGTGGTGAAGCAGAAGAACGGCTTCCCGCCCAACTTCATCCACTCACTGGACTCCTGCCACATGATGCTCACAGCTCTGCATTGCTACAGGTAGGTGCTGGGGTCCCTGTGCCACCACGGTACACAGCCGCCTGCTGGCTGCACCCATCACAGGTGGCAGGCCCAGGGCCCCTGCACTTGCAAGTCTGTGGGGAGTGGCTGTATGTCCAAAGGCCCAAAGGTAGGGAGGTGTTAGCTCTGAACAGGAAGGGGACAGTCGTGTCCACATTATGTGGCCCTTGTGGCCAAGAAGAGAGGAAAGCCACTCCTGTGCTTAGCCTGAGGCACTGGTTAGTGTGGACAGTCCTGCCACAAATGCCCACGGGGCTGAGTTGCCCTACCTGCATGGCTCTGTCCCTCATCTCCCTGGAGAATCTGGCAGGTGGGCTGTGGGGAGCAGTTCCCCCTCCCTGACCCTTTTCCTTGTAGGATTGGGGGGTGGGAGAGGCCAGACCTGGTGCCCCTTCATGGGTGACCCTCCCTGCCGCAGGAAGGGCTTAACCTTCGTCTCTGTCCACGACTGCTTCTGGACACATGCGTGTGACATCCCCACCATGAATCAGGTGTGTCCATCCCCACCCACGTGTGTCTGTGTCCCTGCCCCACTCCCCCTGCTGCGCAGGCGCCACCTAACTGGGGCTCTCATGGCTTCGCAGGTATGCCGTGAGCAGTTTGTGAGGCTACACAGCCAGCCCATCCTGGAGGACCTGTCCGCCTTCCTAGTGCAGCGCTTCTGCCCTACAGACAGGTGAGGTGCTGCCCTGTGCTCCGCCCCAGCCCCTTCCCTCCCAGCCTGGCCTCATCCCCTGTGCTCCTCCAGCTCCCAGCCCAGGAAACTGCTCAGCCAGACCTCCAAGCTGCTGGAGACACTGCGATCTGTGCCGCAGAAAGGTATGGGCAGAAAGGTGCGTGGGCGAGCGCAGCCCGGCATGCCCCGCACCATGGCTGCTTATGCTGGCCTGTCCCTCCACAGGGGACTTTAATCTGGAGCAGGTGAAGGACTCCGTCTACTTCTTCAGCTGACGCAGGTGCTGCCCGCTGCCTCCTGCACAGTGTAAATAAAGTCTGTCCACCCACGGATCCGCTTCGTGCTAGGGGTGAGCGCGCCCTTGCTGAGCAATGAGAGGCGGCGCGGGCGCCAGTGTTGTCGTTTATTGCGCGGAATGGGGCGGGGTTAATGGGACGTGGGGGCCACGGTGGGCGGGCGCTGCTGCCTCGGCTGTCAGTACATTCATCGCGACGGCGGGCACCCAGCCTCGCCCCACGCCCGCCTGCGTGACCAGGATGCCCACCCCTGGTGCCGGTGCTGAGGGACGGGGCAGTCGCGGCGGGGCGTGGGACAGGGACCGGGCCGGTTATTGCATGAGCGCGGTGGGGACAGCGGGAAGCCGGCGGGCACCTACCGGGGCAGTCGGGCGGGCTCCACAGCCATCTCGCGGCCAGGGGCCGGCCCCGTCCCCGCTTCCAGTCGGGGGAACTGAGGCACCGAGGTGAAGGGAGCCCCTCGCTCGGCGCGGCTGCCGCCAGAGCGGGACAATGAGAATGGGCGCGGACGATGGGGGACAGCCGGGCCGAGGGTGCCCGCCGCCCGTCCATGCGACTACCTGTGTCCCTCTATGGCTTCTGCGCGGCGGGCGGGGAGGGCATGGCTTTGGTCTGGATGAGGCCCCGCCCAGCCGGCGGCCCGCAAGGGTCACAAGTTGGACGAGAGGCGAGAGCGCGCGGAGTCCAGCGGATCGAGGCCGCCGGGGGCGCTGGGCGAGGCAGAGTCCCTGCGGTCCGGGCTGGGGGCGGCGGCGCGCGTGGCAGGCGCTGGCCCCAGACGGGGCGTGGAGCTGCTGGCCGGGCGCGCCGAGCTTGTGGGCCCCGGGCCAGGCACGCCGTGCGGCAGCGATGGCTGCGAGGCCGAAAGCGGGCGCGACGCGCGGCTCAGGCGGCGCGCGGGCAGCGTGGGCCCTGCGCGGGGCCCTGCGGGCGAGCCGGGTGTGCCGCCGTAGGGCAAGGTCCGCGGCGCCCGGGGGCTGGCGGGCGCGCCCGGGGGGCTGGCTGCTGGCGCGGTCCCGGGCGGAGAGGCCGCAGCAGCGACAGGCGCGGTCCCAGGGGGCGCGCGGCGCACAAGGCGCGGTGAGCCCAGCGCCAGGGGCCCCACCAGCGGCCGCGCCACCTGCGGGCAGAAGCTCATGGCCACCGCTTGCTGCAGCGTGGCAATGGCTGACGTGACCTGCGGCGGCGGCGGTGGCGGGAAGAGGCCCACACGCTGGCCCAGCTCCGCCTGCTGCACCATCTCACGGTCGTACTTGACGATCTCCTGGATGATCGCGTTCTCCTGGTTATTGAACACGCCCGAGCTCAGGTCGTGCTGCACCTTGTGCAGCAAGATGGAGTTCTTCTTGCCTGTGGGCAGGAGGGATGGCGTGACTGCCCGCTGCGACGAGCACCGGCTACGTGCACAGATCACACATGGGGCACCTGCTGTATACAAGTACAGCACACGCAGATTGCTGCATAGAACAATCGGGGCACCTGCTGTGTGGAATGGGCAGGTGCTGAACGGCTATTGTATACAACAGGTGTGTGTGGAACGAGTACTGACGCCTGCGTCCTCCAGGTGGAGGTTTGCTGTGTGTACTCATCACAAGGAGTATCTGCTGTATATGGAAAGCAACTGTTCAGGCCTACTGTGTACAGCAGCACACATTGGATGCCTCTACACACAGCAAGCACACAGAGGACCTGCTCTGCACACACACCTGTTGCATGCAGCGCTGCCCGAAACCGGGGCACTGACTGCATGTCAGGTATGGGCCAACCATCACAGGCAAGCTGATCACCTGCTGTGGAGAGTGGACCAGAGTGCCTGCCCTCCACCCCAGGAGTGTGTGCTAAGCACTCGGTGTCAGGGAGGCCTTCTGAAGGCCTACACACCCAACATGTGACCACTGTCTTCCTCCTAGATGCAAATCCAGATTCTCCCTCCCCAGCCTGCCAAGAACCCTCCATGGCTCCCTAATGCTCCTGCTTTACTGTCTGAATGCTCCCTTCACAACTCACTTTTTTTTTGAGACAGGGTCTCACTTTGTAGTTCAGCCTGGCCCTGAGCTCACTATGTAGCCCAGGCAAGCCTTGAACTCAGCAATCCTTCTGCCTCTGCCTCCTGGTGCTGGGATGACAGGCATGAGCCACCATGCTCGGCACTGTGGTATGGGGTTACTGGGGATTGAATTCAGGACCTCGCTTTTGCAAGGCAGGTGCCAGAACCACTGAGCTAAATCCCCAGCCCCCACAGCTCACACTTCTTTGTTGTTTTGAGACAACAGGCTGACCTTGAACTCACTCCTGCCTCAGCCTCCCAAGTGTTGGAATAATAGGCATGCACCACTACATTTGGCTACCTCAGGGCCTTTGGACATGCTGTTTGTACCACAGAAATGCACCCCTCTTTCATTCTGGCACACCTGTCACTAGTGCCACTCAGCATGCTCTCATGCCTGGCACACACCCGACCTGTATGATGCCACCTCCTGGCACACACACACCCTCTGCCCTCATTGCAGGGACTCAGCAAACACTCAGCAAATGAGTAGAGACTGAGTAGCTTCTCTTCCATGTGAGGGGTGGGTACTAGGCCTGCGCATGCACTCCAGCTCCCGCTCCCTTGGGTAACTCACCGATGCGGTCCAGGCGGTCAATGGCCACCGTCTCGAAGGCGCGCCGCATCATGGGATATTCTTCCAGCACCTCATTGAAGTTGTCCACGCTGAGCGAGTAGAGGCGGCAGTAGGTGTCAGCGCGCACGCTGGCTGTGCGTCGGCCCCGAGTGAGCAGACAGATCTCTGCAGACAAGCAGAAGTGGCTTAGATCCGCCGGTGCCAGCCCGGCCTGCCTCCACAGCCGGAAGTGGCTCCTGAGGTACTAGCCCCGCCCCACCGCTCACCCCCGAAGTAGGAGCCGTCAGACAGCTTCATCTCCTTGTTGCCCTTGGTGAGCACGCTGACCACGCCGTGCTGGATGAAGTACATCTTCTTGCCGATGGTTCCCTCACGGATGATATAGTCACCTGGCTGGAAGACCTCGAACTTGAGCTTGGTCAGCATGGCTGTGACAAAGTTGGGGTCAGCGTTGGCGAAGAGAGGCATGGAGGCCACCAGCTTTCGGCAGTTGAAGTTGACGATCTCCTGCAGGGTGGGGCAGGAGGCGGCTGTGTCACCCTGCCTGGGGGGGGACTAGTGGGTGTCTCAGTCCCTGCCCAGGGTTGGTGGTGCTGTGGCCTGGCAGCCAGCATTGGCTTTACAGGCAAAGGCCAGAGGTTTTGCCAGCAAGGACAGGTACAGGACAGCAGCAGAAGGCCCCTGTGTTAGCCCCATCCTGGAGACTCACTGGAGCAACTGGACAAGAAATGCAGATGGGGGAACTGAAAAGGAAGAGGAAAGCTGTTGGCAGATAACATGACAACCTAGTGAGCCCAGAAGAATCAAGGAAGGGCCAGGTGTGGTGGCACACACTTGTCATTCCAGCACTTGGGAGGCTGAGGCAGGAGGATTGCAAGTTTGAGGCCACCTTGGGCAAAACAGTGAGTTCAAGGTCAACCTGAATTATGCAATGTCTCAAAGAACTGGGGTAAAAAAAAGAACGAAGGACCTTGCAAAAGTCGGGATAGTTGCTCTGGGCAAGGTAAACACTCGGGGTGCGCATGCCCTGTCTTTGATGTGGGTGGGTTACCAGGACATTGACCAGAGGTCCAGCTGTGCCCTTGTAATGCCAGTCTTTTCTGTAAAATACGTTTCAACAAAAAGAAAATCTCACGTTAACAAAATAAACACTATTATCCACAAAAAAAAGCACTTTGGAGAAAGCTCAGGATGAGGAGAGGAGTTCACATGGACAGAGAGGCCCCTGGCGATGGATCAGCACAGCCTGAACCAGAGCACCCAGAGCTGCAAGACCAACCCCTGAAATTCCGGCACTGTGGGAGGCTGAGGCAGGAGGATGGTAAATTCAAGCCCACCTCAGGTAGCTTAGACCTTGTTCCTAAGTGAAGACTAGAGCTGGGTTGGAGCTCATTGTGAAGGCCCTGGGTTCCATCCACAGTACTTAGCGGGCCGGGGCGAGAGACGAGGTTTGTTTATTTTTAAAACTCTGAAGCTAGTCAAGGTCATTTAGAAGAACAAGTTGGCAAAACCCAGCAGGGATGAGATGAAAAATGAGCACAGGGAGGCGGGACCTGGGACCTGTGACTCACTGCTGGGTTGGCGCTGCTGGGGGAGGGGGTCAGACACAGGCTGCCATGTGACTCTGTTTGCCTAGCATGCATGAAGCCTGGGGTCCATGTCTAGTACCAGGAAAGAAAGTCCAAGGCCAGGGATACAACTCAGTAGTGCCACATCTGCCTGGTGAGTGCAAGATCCTGAGTTCGATTCCTAGTACTGAAAGGGGAAAAAAAAAAAGAATGTGCAAGATTGGTGAGACGGTGCACATCTGTCATCCTAGCACTCTGTGAGGCTGAAGCAGGAGGGTCTCAAGTTGGAGTCCAGCCTGGGCTACTTAGTGATTTAGCCAGACTGTCTCAAAAAATAAAAATGAGCCTGGGATGGAGCTGAGTGGAGGCTTTGGTTTCAGTCCCCAGTATTGAAACAAAAAAATGTCCAGAAACAGACTCCCATGGACTGGACTTTAGCAGCAGGTAAGAGACTCCTCAGGTGAGTCACTGACGGCAGGATGGACTTGAACCTTGTGTCACACCGTGAACCAGGAAAACCAGAGGCCAGAGATCTAAGGGTCAAGATAGGAAGCACCAGAAGAAAACAGGAGTGCGTTTCTCAGTGAGCTGGGTGGCTACAGCAGGCACATATTGTGTACTTGCTGAATACAGCAAACAGGAATCAGGGACCTACATAGAGCAAGTTTATGTTAAGTGCTTGGAGTATACAAAAAGCAGGCATTCAACCTGACTTTATACAGAAAGCAAGTAAGTTAGGGCTCCTGCATGAGTCAGGCATTTCTGCGGAACCTACTGGGTACAGCAAACATACCCGGATCATCTATTAGATTCAGTGTTAAAAAGTCTGGGGACAGAGATTCAGTTAGCTCAGTGGTTCCAGCACCTGCCTAGCAAGTGCAAGGTCCCTGGTTCAATCCTGGTGACCATTACAACAATACCAGGCATGGTGGCTCATGCCCACCAGCAACCAGTACCACATACCACAAATGCTGTACTCGATGGCTCAAGCCTATAGTCCCAGCACTGGGGAGGCAGAGGCAGGAGGATTGCTGAGTTCAAGGATTACCTGGGCTACATAGTGAGCTCAGGGCCAGCCTGAACTACAAAGTGAGACCCTGTCTCAAAAAAAAAAAAAAATTCTGGGCTGGGCGTGGTGGCTCACGCCTGTCATCCCAGCACTCGGGAGGCAGAGGCAGGAGGATTGCTGAGTTCAAGGCTTGCCTGGACTACATAGTGAGCTCAGAGCCAGCCTGAACTACAAAGCGAGACCCTGTCTCAAAAAAGAAAAAAAAAAAAAGTTCTGAGCCAAGGGGCTGGGGATTTAGCTCAGTTCTGGCACCTACCTCATAAACACAATGTCATGAGTTCAATCCCCAGTACAAAAACAAAAACAAAACTATACACACACAGAAATCTGAGCTGAAGCTGTGCAAATGCCTGTCACTCCAGTTATCCTGGAGGCTGAGGCAGGAGGATCACACATTGGAGGGAAGCTTTGGAACCTTAGCAAGACAGTACATCCAAATAAAATAAAAAGGGCCTTGGTGTAGCTCAGCGTTCTCTGTGTTCAATCCCTAACAGAAATAAAAAGAAAAAAACTCAACAACTATAAGCAAAGTTAAAAGACAAGTGGCCATCAAAATAGAATCTTTGTCACAAAAGGTCAACATGCTCCACATATAAAGATTTTCTAAAAACAGCAAAAGAAGCCAGAACTGGGTGTGATGGCTCACACCTGTCACCCCAGTACTCTGGGATCACAAGTTCAAACCCAGCCTTTGCAACTTAGCAATTTAGTGAGACTGTAATGCAAAATAAGATAAGAAAAAGGGCTGGGGATGTAGCTCAGTCCAAAGACCCTGGGTTCCAGGGTTTGTGGAGAAAAAGAGAGTTTGTGGAAAGTAAAATGCAAATGAGATGAACCCTGATCACATAAGCCACTCAGCCCAGCCCACAGCAGCCACCGCAAGCAAGTGACACTATTCTTCAGAACCCAGGTGTCCTTGCTGTGCTGCACAGGCAGAGCGGGGACAACCCAGGACGCCAACCCTGGCCTAGGACTTGGACAGGTACCCATCTCACCTCGTAGATGGGGATGGCACCCAGGGCCTTCATATTGAGCTACATTCACAGACTTTAATTTTTCATTTTCAGACAGAGTCTGGCTAATTCATCAAGTTATTCACAGTGGGCTGGAACTTGTGACCCTCCTGCTTCAGCCTCCCAGAGTGCCGAGGTTACAAGCATGGGCTGCCATGCCCAGCTCAAAGCAGTGAATTTAATGCATTTTGTGGTGTGTGAGTTCTCACTCTACATATGAAAGAATGAATGAGATTCACAATGGAAACGTCATGAAGTGGAAACTTTCCAATCTCGACAACCATGGTGTGCTCCCAGGAGGCTGTGCGTGGCCCCTCCTCTGGGCCCTCCAGGCCCCAGCGGCCCTGCCCTGGATGTGGCCTCCACCAGGGACCCTGCCAGCTCCCAGCCCTCTCCCAGCCTGTCCCTGTCCCGCACTCCTCCTCTCTGCCATCACCACCCCTCCCTTTCCTGGGTGTGGGGGACTTTGGGGGCTCCCTGGGCGCCTGCCCACCTCACCTCGCGCAGTGGCCCATTCAGCTCGCCAAGGATGCTGTCTTCATCGAACATCTTGCCCTGGTAGCGGTGCTCATAGTAGTCGTGGATCTTCTGGCGGAAGTCAGCGGGCAGCTTGTGGAAGGACATGTACTGCTCCACTTGCTTATACTGTGGCGGGGAAGGAGGAAGAGGACAGGGTCAGGGCAACCTCCAGGGGGCTGCCAGTCCCCCCAAGGCCAAGTAGGTCTTCTCGTGTCTTAGCCAGAACTGAGAATAAATAATAACTGCTGGGTTTCATGGATGCTTACTCTTCTAAATGGTTAATATCAAATAATTTTCAAACGATAATTATTTTATCAGCCATGGTGGCACATGCCTATAATCCCAGCACTCAGGAAGCTGAGGCAGGAGGATCCCTGGGAGTTTGAGACCAGCCTGGGCTGTGTAGTGACTTAAGGCCAGTCCACCCTGTACAGTAAGACCCTGTCTCAAAAACCAAAAATAAAAAATAGTTATTTTGCTGGGTGTAGAAGTGCACACCTCTAATCCCAGCACCTGGGAGGCTGAGGGAAGAGGATCTCTGTGAGTACAAGGCCAACCTGACTTCAGGAGGAAATACTGTCTGGAAAAAAAAAAAAAAAAACACAAAACAGGCACAAGGCTGGCTTCCAACTCTAGTGACCCGAAGCCTCACCCTCCCCAGTGCTGGGATTATAGGTGTGTCTCACCACGCCCAGCTAAAAATTCTCCTTTTGGGGGGGGGGGAGTCCTGGAGAGTGAACCCATGGTCTTTAAGACGACATTGTCCTCTTTCTGTTTCCCTGGCTGGGCTGAGATTTGCAGCCCTCCTTCCTCAGTCTCTCAGAGTGCTTGGACTGCAGGCATGCATATACACACCAGGCCCTAAAGAACAATTCTAAATTAACATTAAATGAACTCCTGGGGTTGCCAGATGAGAGTCAAGCAAAGTTGAATATCACATAACACAACGTAAATGCATCGTATGAATATACTGCATGCCATCTGGAGATATGTCTGTACTTAGGAAATGCATTTATTGTTTATATGAAATTTAAATTTCACCTGTCATCCCAGCACTCTAGGAGACTGAGGCAGGAGGATCCCACGTTCAATCCCAGCCTGGGCAACTTAATGACTTAGTGAGACTGTCTCAAAATGAAAAATAAAAAGGTCTGGGAATGTACCTCATTGTGAAGGGCCGGGGTTCCATCCCCATAACCTTAAGAACAACAAAAATCACATTTACCTAAGCATGCTGAATCCTGCTAGCTTCCTATGCGGCTCCCTCCCTGACCTTTTTCTAGAACCTTCCACGAAGGCCAGGGTTGGGTGCCAGGCCCTGCTGTCTCCAGGATGGTGTCCCCCAGTGCCCCAGCCCCATTTCCGGCCAGCCCCCCCTCCCCCGCCACAGCTGCCCTGAGCTCAGCAGAACCCGTGACGGCGGGTGGGTGGTGGCACCAGCTCATGTTTGGGTGCGAGGCTCACAGCTTCCGGACAGCGGGGTGCCTGGCACGGGGCCCAGCTTACCCGGCCTCCCCGGCTGGCACTACTGGGGGCATTGTGGCTGTCAGCCAGGGCTGGCCCAGGAGGCAGGACAGACAGTGTGGCGTTGGAAGGGGCAGGTGGCCCCTCAGCCTTGAAGGGAAACTGAGGGACGCCGGGGAGAACGGCTGTGCACAGTGCGGAGGACCAAGTCTGCCCGTGTTCCCCTGGGCCAGCGGACGCACAGGAGCCCAAGTGCCCTGCTGCCCCTGGGCTTGCCCTGCGCTCTCTGGGCCCGTGTCCCTGAGGCCCGGCCCGCCCCGGGGCAGGGACCGCCCCCCAGCTCCGCAGGCCTCCCCCACCGCACACCCAGCCTCCCTGGTTCCCTGGCCAGAGCTGCCCCACCTTCTCCTGGTACTGGCGCCGGGAGGAGTCCAGGGACTGGATGAGGGCGGTGGCGTGGCCGATGAACATGGCGTAGCAGGTGGCGCCCACGATCATGCTGAGCATGGTGAGCCAGATGTCCGTCATGCTCTCGGGCGCGTGCTTCCCGTACCCGATGCACAGCATGTGGCTCATGGCCTTGAAGAGTGCGAAGGAGTAGAGCTCGCTCCACGAGTGGTTCTGCAAGCGGGGCAGGCGGTCGGGGCGGCGCCACCCAGAGCGTGCCCAGCCCCCGCCCCCCAGTGGGGAGCACCCCGTGGCCGGACGTGACCGTGAGGGGCAGCCCAGGCCCGGGACATGACACGTGCCTGCGTCTCCATCATTCAAGACAGTGCTGGGCTGGCTCTGAGGCCACTTCCTACTTTGCTCCCGGGAAAGTGAGTCTGGCCAGAGCCGCTACAGGTCCAGGAGGCTGTGCAAGGACCAGGGGTACCAGGGGCAGGCAAGTTGGGGGCGCTGCAGCCGAACCAGAGGGGCAAAGAGGGCAAAGGTCTTGGGCCTGGCTGTCCTTGGCTGACCCGGCCGGGGAGGGAGCAGGGGACATCCAGGAAACCAAACCGCTTGTGCAGGCGGCTGCCAGACAATGGGCTCTTCAGCCCGGGCAGCTGTGCCAGGCGCCAGGGAGGGGCTGCTGATACCATCCATGCTGGGCTGCTCTGCCTCCCGCCACACACGCCAGTCCCCACATGTGCCCGTGGCTCCAAGGCAGGAGAGTGTCACCCAGCTTCAACACCTGCTGGCTTTGTCTTTTCAGATGGGATCTCACTATGTAGTGTAGGTTGGTCTCCAACTCACTGTAGCTCAAACTGGTCTCAAACTCAGCGATCCTCCTGTCTCAGCCTCCTGAGTGCTCAGATGACAGATGTGTGCCATCACACCTGAATCCAGGTGCCTTTTTGAGAGGGTCTTGCTTTGTAGTTCAGGCTGGCCCTGAGCTCCGCTATGTAGCCCAGGCAAGCCTCGAACTAAGCAGTCCTCCTGCCTCTGCCTCCCGAGTGCTGGGATTACAGGAAGGAGCCACCAAGACTGACATTGTGGTGTAAGATACTGATTGCTGGTGGGCATGAGTCACCACAGCTGGCATGGTGGTGTGTGGTACCAGTGATTGAACTCAGGACCTTGCGCTTACAAAGCAGCCGTAGGAACCATTGAGCTAAATCCCCAGCCCCAATCCCAGCCCTTGTTGAACTTTTTTTTTTTTTTGAGACAGGGTCTCACTTTGTAGTTCAGGCTGGCTCTGAGCTCACTACGCAGCCCAGGCAATCCTGGAACTCAGCAATCCTCCTGCCTCTGCCTCCCGAGTGCTGGGATTACAGGCGTGAGCCATCACGCCCGGCACTCCTTGTTGAACTTTTGAACTTGGAGACAGGGTCTCAATATGTTGCTAAACTCCTAGGCTCAAATTTGTGATCATCCTGCCTCTGCTTCTTGAGTGCTGGGATTACAGGTGTGAACCACTATGCCTGGCATCGTGGTGTGTGGTACTGATTGCTGGTGGGCGTGAGTCACCCACTGGTAGTGTTGTATGTGGTTACTGGGGATCATACTGCACTTGCTAGACAGGCACTGGAACCACTGAGCTATATCTCCGGCTCAAGGTTCTTTTTTTTTTTGGGTAGTACAGGGGATTGAACTCAGGCCCTTGTGCTTCCAAAGTAGGTGAGGTATGACTTGAGCTAAATCCCCAGTCCCCAAGGTGTTCTTTTTAACAGGCAAAATTAGGCTAGAAAACTGGTTGCACTGTTATTTCTTTTTCTTTTTTTTTTTTTGAAACAGGGTCTCGCTTTGTAATTCAGGCTGGCTCTGAGCTCACTATATAGCCTAGGCAAGCCACTGCGAACTCAGCAATCCTCCTAGCTCTGCCTCCTGAGTGCTGGGATTACAGGAGTGAGCCACCACGCCCGGCACTGTGGTATGTGGTACTCATTGCTGGTGGGCGGGAGTCTCCACGCCCAGAATTGTATGTGGTTTCCGGGGATTGAACTCAGGACCTTGCGCTTGTGAGGCAGGCGCTGGAACCACTGAGCTAACCCTCCGGCCCTGTTGTGTTATTTCTTATAGCCCATACACCTACATTCCCAATGAAGGGGGATTTTTCTTTTAAAAAATGTTGTGTAAACTGGGCATGCCCGCCATTCAGGCACTCTGGGAAGCTGAGTCAGGAGGATCACAAATTTGGGTCCAGCTTGAACAATTTAGCAACTGAGCAAGAGGCTATTTGAAAAAAATAATAATAATAGAAAAAAGGTGCTGGGAGTGTAGCTCAGTGTGAAGACTCTGGGTTCCTTTTGTACACTTGATGTTAGCCAAAGGGCCGAGAAGCGATATCTTGTTTCTTTTTGTATAGAGATAAAAAGAAGAAAATAAATTGGAAAACAATGCAGGGCATATTTTGGGGTGACCGGGATCCCCACAGTGGCCCCGGAATGACTGGAGCTGAGCCACCTGTGGATGCCAGGGGCAGGGGCACAGAGGGCTCAGCAGTCGGCAGCAGCCTGGAGGTGCCGGTCAGCGGGCGGGGCTCACCACCATGTTGTTGATGGAGACCCAGCAGTTGCTGGGGAAGTCCTGCAGCATGGGCACCAGGAACTGCAGGCAGCCGTCCCAGTGGCACAGCAGCAGCATCATGCTGATGAGGTTGCAGATGCGCATGACTGCACTCGCCAGGTCATAGGTCATATGGAAGATCTGGGGGGAGCAGGCCCTTGTGAGGACAGCAGATTCCTAGACACCACTAACTAAGCCCCAGGCTCTGCGAGCACCCATGGCCAGCGGGAATCCCCCAGCTTGAGTCGGGGAAATGCCCAGAGCGTCCCCAGTCCTTGTCCTGGGATACCTGCCCCATCCCAGTTTCCCCTCAGCTTGAATTCCCTCAGGGGCCACAGCCCAGGAAGTCCAGACTTGGGAGGTCAGAGCTGACTTTGTCTCTGAGCCTGTTTCCCTTTGGCATCTGGAGGTGGAGGTAGCGCCTTCTTCTTACAGAGCTCTACCACACGGCCTCTCCTAGGGCTGCATCCTCCGCTGGAATTCCATCTAGGCGCCCCCAGGTCCCTCCCTCAACCCCTAACTCCTACACCTGCCTCATCAGCCTCTGGATAATGCACCCCTGGTTCTTCCTAACCCACAGCGGCCCCTCCACATGGCCCTGCCTCATCTTCTCCCTGTATCCAGTAGAAGGACTTTGTAGCTCTGCTCAGTGCCTCCCATCACCGTCCGCCGCCCCCGGCAGTTCTGGTGTCCCCTATGGCCCAGCAGCCCACGTCCCTCCATGTCCCATTCCTGTAGCCTTGGTTATGTCCAGGCCCTCATGACCCACCCCACTCAGGCTTCTACTTAGCCTGAGGCCCGGCTCCCAGGGGTCCCACATCCCTGGGTGGCCCCGCCCAACACCTGAGGCCCCGTCCCGCCGAGCACTGACCCCTTAGCTGACCAAGCCTCCCAGCCTTTGCCCCACCCGACCATAGACTCCGCCCACACGCGGAGGCCCCGCCCTCACCTCCTCCCATTGGTGGATATAGCGGATGAGCCGAGACAGGCGCAGCAGCCTTAGGAGACTGAGGATCTTGGTGAAGCGCACTATGCGCAGGGCGCGAGCCGTCTTGTAGACTTCGGAGTCGATGCCCTTTTCCACAATGAGGAAAATGTAGTCCACCGGGATGGAGGACACAAAGTCCACCACAAACCAAGTGCGCAGGTACTTCTTCTTGATCTTCTCGGGGTCCAGGATGATCTCCGTGTTGTCCTCAATCACGATGCCCGTGCGGAAGTTGAGCACCAGGTCCATGAGGAAGAAGGTGTCCGAGACCACGTTGAACACGATCCAAGGTGCTGTGGTCTCGTCCTTGAAGAAGGTGATGCCCACGGGGATGATGATGAGGTTTCCCACCATGAACAGCAGCATGGTGAAGTCCCAGTAGAACCTGCGGGGGGCGAGGCCGCTCACACTTCCTCCCAGCAGGAAGCCCCCGCCCCAGATAGCTCAGTCCCTCCCTGCGGGCCACAGCCAGAGGACCTTACAGAGCCTAGGAACCTGCTCACAATGGACCGGAAAGGGTCAGCGTGCTTGGCACAAGGCTGGGTTCCAAAAATAGTAGTGCTAAGGGAAAGAAAAAATTTGAAGGTAACAAGGAAAAAATGAAACAGATCTTATGTATATGGAGAGGGGGCTAAAGGGAGGGCAGGGGAATGGGAAAAATCAAGATATACCATGTACAGGTACAGTCTTAGTGATGAATGTAATCATAATGCATATTTAAAATTACCAATAAACTCAATTTAAAAAATAGTATAGGTTGGGCCAGAGATTTAGCTCAGTGATTCCGGCGCCTGCCTCGCAAGCGCAAGGTCCTGAGTTTGATCTATGACCACATAGAATGCTGGGCGTGGCAACTCACGCCCACCAGCAATCAATACCACATACCACAGTGCTGGGCGTGGTGGCTCACGCCTGTCATCCCAGCACTCGGGAGGCAGAGGCAGGAGGATTGCTGAGTTCAAGGCTTGCCTGGGCTACATAGTGAGCTCAGTGCCAACCTGAACTGCGAAGCAAGACCTTGTCTCTAATAAAAAAAAAAAGAGTAAAATGGGATGGTGGCGCACACCTGCTATCCCAGCATACTTGTGAAACCTAGGGGGGGGGGTTCCATGCATGAGCAATGCCCCAGACAGGGAGTCTAAAGCTGTCCACCTGTGCAGATCCAGGCAAAGGAGGGAGGCTGAGGCAGGAGGGATGCCAAGTTGTAGCCCACCCTGGGCAACTTAGCAAACCTGTCTCAGGATTAAAAAAAAGTTAAAAACGGAGCTCAGTGGGACTCTCCTGGCTTCCATCCCCAGGATTAGAGGAAAACCCCCAGCAGAGTCACTGGATTTTAACATTAAAGTTTGGGGGACCCTTTCCTGGAGAGTGAGCCCATCGCACCTCTCCTGGGATACCTGCCTGTTTGGGGAAAAACCCCAAGAGATGGACGCCCCAAAGCAGCTCAGGGACCCTAAAGCATAGGCGGTGGTGCTGGATCGGTCACCAATTGTGCCAGTAAGTTGGCTCCTTGCTCTGCCTCCTCGAGGACACAGCTATTAACACTCCGCCTGCGGGGCGGCCAGGCGTCCATTTCGGGGAATTGAGCTCAAGGAAACCATCCAAAAGGGAGAGAAAAAAATTAAAAAGTGATTTGTACTGAGATGTTCATGGCAGCTGGGTCTGAGAGCCAACGGCTGGACGCCACCCAATGTCTCAGCGCGGTAGCACGGCACGGGCCAGAGCTGGGCTGGCACCTGCCCACCACACGGCGACCTTGGGCGAGTCCTCTGAACCATCTCTTTGCCTGTCCTTGCCCCTCACAGCCCGAGTGTCCTTGCAAAGGGTTCAGGGCTCAGACTGTGATGGCAGGCGTCCGGGCCTGTGGGGCAGCCCTGTAAACCCACACAGGGGGGGAAAGGACCCCCTAAACTTCACGTTCACAATCCAACGACTCCCTCGAGATGCAAAGGAAAGGGCAACGGGCCTGGAAGCCTTGGGGGATGGTGGTCGGAACCGGCAAGGGCGGGGCTGAGGATTTAACCCAGGGCACTGTATGCCTGCCTCGCAAGGGCAAGGTCCTCAGTTCAATACCTGGCACCACAGGGGCAGGAAAAAAGGAAATATATAAATAAAAGAAACTAGCGGGGGGGGGCGCAAAAAACACAGTGGGCTCCTACAAACCACGGGAGGGACTAGCAAACGTTAATGGACGGCCAACAATCCAGCGAGAGGTCCTCGAAACCACGGTGTGCTCCAAAAATCAGCAGGGGATCTAGAATACACCAAGGGGACCTAGAAACAGTCTGAACTCTTCGGTGAGGAGACTCTGTGGATGCGACACCTCAGAGACACCTGGACTTTTCTCCTCAGGGTGGGGCGGACGGGTACAACACTTCCCTGTTGAGACCTCGGCTTGGCCTCCCCCGGCCACTGTCCCAGCCCCTTCCGCTCCTCTCTGTGTCCTGGGATCACACGGTGTGGCCCTGGTTGTAGCAGGTCAGAACAGCGGCCAGGGGACAGGAGAGGGGCCGGGCAGGGAGGGTGCTGCCCGCCGCCCCTTTGGGATGAGGCCCGCTGCTCCCACAGGCTCCCTCCGATTCTTGCCCTTGCCAGCCAATCTGGTCCCCTGTGAGAGGGGCAGAGGGGAGTCCCATGTGTCCCCTACCGAATGGAAACCGGCCAGGGGCAGAGGAGACCCCAGAGTCCCGCAGGACCCCACCCTGAAGTAGAGGACCCGCTTGCCTCCGGTCTTCCTGTCCCACGGACAGGGTCCTGGAGGGAGAGGCCCAGGGAGGCTCCCTGCCTTGTCTGAGCCACAGTTGTCCCCAGCTCAGTCCTCAGAGGCCAAGACCCACGGGCGACGGGCCAGGCCAAACCCTCTCCCTCTGCTGGCTACTGCCAACACCAACTGTCTCCCCCAGAGCTGCCCACGCTTTCAGCTCAGATGGGAAAACTGAGGTTTGCCTCAGGCAGTGAGTGACAGGACCAGAACCGAACCAGGCAGGCAGTCTGTGAGCTGCTGTGGCAACTGAGGGGTCTCACACCTGCCTGAGGCTCCCGCCCCCGCGAGGCCAGTAGGTGCCTGTGACACGCATGGCACATCCCTGGGGGTGACAGGCCTATCGGGGTTAAGGGGCTTGAGGTCACGCAGAGAGTGGCGAATGGTGTGTGTGGAGGGAGGACTCTGCGTGTGTCCTCAGTGCCCTGGGACAGGAGGCCGCACAGCTGAGCCAGGGCCCAGGGGAGAGGTAGAGACAGTGTGCCCCTGCTGGAGGACCCGAGCGGTCAGGGATCACAGATCTGGCAAATCCCGAGCAGATTAGAGACCAGAGGTTGGGATTAAGGGTGAGCTCAGATGGAGATCAGCAGGCCTGAGCCTGGATATGGTTACAGCTGTGGCAGGTGTCAGGGATTAGGACAGGGACACAGCTGGGTTCCGGGGTGCTCCCAAGGCAGGGTGGACATTTCATGCTTGAGTGTGCTGGGTGTCAGGGCTGTCAATGATTTGCACTGAGGAGGAAAGGAGGCTGTGGTGCATCGGGGTATAGAATAGATGGGGGGCACTGTATCCTGAATGGACAGAGAGGTGCATTTGGGGCTGGTAGGGTGTGGTGAGGGGGGAGGAGCAACACTTAGCTGGTGGAAACACAGGTGCAAAGGTCCTGAGGTCACCAGGCATGCTGGTGCACACCTGTCATCCCGGGATCACCCAAAGGTCAAGGGCACCCTGAACTAAATAATGAAACCATCTCAAAGAAAAAGTTTTTAAAAGGCTATGAGGCACTTCAGGTTTCCTCCTGAGCCTGGCCAAGAGCTGAGACCACTGGGAGATGGAGAAGATGGAGTCAGAGGACCAGCACCTGGGAGAAGCCCCCTGCAGTGCAGGGTGGTGGGGAGAGATGGGCACCAGGCTGCTGTACTGGGGTAGGATCTCAAGATGGCCTCACGGCCTGGCCTGGGCCCACGTGTGGCTGGGAAGGACCTCGAAGTGTCCCCTGAACCCATGGCTCTTGGTTGGGAGGTTGAAGTGGGGACCTCAGGCCAGGCCCTGAGCAGAGGCTGTGGCCTTAAA
>PVIC010028349.1:0-23261 GCA_004025085.1 Thryonomys swinderianus
TTTTTTTGAGACAGGGTCTCCTTTTGTAGTTCAGGCTGGCTCTGAGCTCACTGTGTAGCCCAGGCAAGCCTCTAACTCAGCAATCCTCCTGCCTCTGCCTCCTGAGTCCTGGGATGACAGGTGTGAGCCACCAAATTTGGCACTTGTGTTATGCCGGTGGGCATGAGTCACCACGCCCGATATTGTTGTAGGTGGTTTCCAGGGATGGAACCAGGGACCTTGCAGAGGCCTGGAACCACTGAGCTAAATCTCCAGCCCTAGCTGGAGCTATTCTTATTCCACATTCCTGTTCCCCAATAAACTTACCTACTTTTAAAAAATAGCCCCTTAATGCTTTTATTTATTGTACTAAAGTGCCAACCGACTATCTACTTAATCACTAAATGATCATCTACTTAACGTCTATTTAACACTTTCAGGGGGTACACCTCCCTTTTCTGTGCTCTGCTTTTGTCTTTCAGTACTGGGGACTGAATGAATCCAGGACGAAATGCTCTGCTGCTGAACCACACCCCCCCCCTTTTATTTATTTCCACTTACTAAGTGTTTGAAAACAAGCTTTATCTTTAGCTCCTTGTACTTTAAAATTCCAAGCTTTATCTTGTCTCATCCCCGACACGTTACTAGACCTTTCAGAACTAGTTTTTCTTGTATATGAAAATGGTATGTCATCCCACATTTGCATGCAAGAGTTTGATTGGGAACTTGATGAGGTCAGCACCTCTAGAAGAATGCAGGCTTTGAGGGAGGAAGATGCCCACTGAACTTGTAGCCACAAAAATGCTTATAGCCAGTACTACAGGGGACCTTAGACCTGGATGGAAAATTCCAGTAGCATTTGTCTGCTTTTCTTCTAATTGGTAGAGGGCAGGAACCACTGCCCTTTGTCATTCTAAAGTCCCAGGCTCTGATTGGCCTCTTAATCACTTATCTGAAAACTCATATTGAAACTTCACAATTACAGGATTGTATTTGTTTTTTCTACTCCTTTATCCTATAGCTCAGTATCTGAAATGTCCTCTGAGCTGACAACTGCTCTGCTGGATATGTAAAAGAATGTTGAAATTTCCCCGGGGAAGAAAGTAAAGACAGAGCTTTATACACAGAGCTCCAGGCTCCTGACAGCTCCTAACAGCTTCTAAAGCTCCTCATTTAGGACTAGTTGGTGTTTTTCCATTGCTAAGTGATAGAAATGAAACTTTACTTTGTGTCAATTATTTTCTAAGCCTCACACATTAACTTATTTAATCCTAACGACTCTATGTGTGGAATACCACTTTCATTTCACAGATGATGAGACCTAGGAATGGAGGGTTTAAATAATTTACACAAAGTCAAGTTGAAGTGGCGGAGGTGGAAGACTCCTCTAAAAGTTCAATTCTGCCACATAAGATCAGCTACCATATTCTTCATCCTGAACTTCTTTCTAGTAGTTCTGAGTCTTTAGACCTGTTGATGTGTTGAAGTCTCTCATGTGTCTGAGTCCTTACCATTGCTAGACTCTGTTGGATAAACATGCCTAAGCTGGGCCATGAGAAGTCACAGGAATGAGGCAACTGAAGGCTTTGATCTCACAGAGAGTTCTGGGAAATGTATTCCTTTGAGTATGGGAAATGCTGAAATTGTATAAATCTGTTGATTAAAGGTCGAGGAAAATGGAGAGGCTGAGGAGAGTGAGATCTGACACTGGACCAACGTGTGCACTTTTTTGCATCTTCCTCCTCCCTTCTGGTGCTTTTCCCTTTAGAAAAGGTACAGAAAACTCCTGACTTGGGAAACGGAACCTTAAACATCAAAACTTTATCAATACAGCAATCAGAAGAGATAAACATAATTTTTGTTGGAGGTAGGACTGGGGGAAACTCAGAGCAGAAAGGCTGTATTTGCACGTGGGGAAGCTTGCAGGCCCTCTCTCAGGCCGGCAGGCTGGGGACCGTCACTGGCCGAGCTGCAGTGATGGACGCTAGGCTTTCACGGGGTCCTGACAGTGTTGAGCTGGGTGGAAAGCACTGCTGTGCTCCAAAATGAAAATCCTGAAAGAAAGAAAGAATAAGTTGTTTTATTTCAGGAAGAGACTGCAGAAAGATGTTGAAAACTGGATTGAATTAGGCTGCCTGATTATTATGCCACTTTCTTTTAAAGGAGTTCTGGAAGCTGAGTGTCTGGGAAAGGAGTTAGTTGACTTATTTCCAAAGAAACACTTGAGGAAATTACTAGGTTGCACTGTGGTACCTTAGTGCATTTATTTAGTAGCTCTTCTTTGGGACAGGGAAGTATATTTTTTAAAAAATTGACATTTTTATTCCTGGGGGAAACTTGTCTTTTGAGACACTTTTAGTATATTTATTTTACTTATTTTTATTGTTCAGTGAAATAAATAGTAGATTTCTCAGCACTGACTAAAAGGTCCTTCTAGGTCACATTTAAAAACTTGTAGAAATCTGAATCTGACTACATAGATTGACTACTACTATCAGGCATTTTTTTAATTTATTATAAAAATAATTTGCAAGACCAGGGATTCAACTTAGTGGTGGCTTGCCTGCCTGGCATGTGCAAGGGCCTGAGTTTCATCCCTAGTACCACACACACACACACACACACACACACACACACACACACACAAGATATATTGTGTGTGTGTTTATATAGTGTGTGTATATATAGATAAATCATGTATGTGTATGTTTATATGTATATGTACATGTATATATACATTTATGTATATTTCAAAAAATAATTACTGTGGAGGAAATATTAAAATGATATTATTATAAAGCAAATATTATAAAGAAAATTTTTAGTTCAATTTTTTTGTCTTCATCCATAAGCACATATGTATTTCCACATTTGTGTCCATCAAAATCTCAACAAAACCTCATATTTCTTTTATAAACTTAATGTGTCAGAAAACATTTATACATTATCATTTTTTTGTTGTTGTTGACAGGGTCTCGCTTTGTAGTTCAGGCTGGCCCTGAGCTCACTATGTAGCCCAGGCAAGCCTCAAACTCAGCAATCCTCCTGTCTCTGCCTCCCGAGTGCTGGGATGACAGGTGTGAGCCACCACGCCCAGCATTGTGGTATGTGGTATTGATTGCTGGTGGGTGTGATCACTACGCCCAGCATTGTATGTGGTTACCAGGATCAAACTCAGGACCTTGTGCTTGCGAGGCAGGTGCCGGAATTACTGAGCTAAATCTCCGGCCCCTATGTTATCATTTTTATAACTTATAAAAGATTTATAATTTCTATGAAATCAATATGTTGTAGACGACTTAATTCTTCCCTATGGGCTGATGTATATATAACTTAAATACATGATTTTAAACCACCATAAAATGTATAGTTTAATTTCTTTCCTAAGACCTGAATGAATATTCCCAATATTAAAGTGTTATACAACACCATCTGGCCACAGAAGTGCTGAAGTGACCCTTTTACTAAGCACTATGTGGAGAAACAGACACTTTCCTGTCAGTGGAAGCCCCAGAAAAGCAGCTGCCAAAGCTAACACATTTGCAGAATGAGAGAGCTTGTGGAAATGTTCGTCAGCATGCAGCAATTGTTTAGAAAAGAAGCATAGTTAAACTAAGACTGGACAATCATGCTCCATCTTTACCATAGTAATATTAGAATTTTAACAGACCAAGTAAGTATATTCCAGGCATTGGACTAATTGCTTTGAGGGCTTTGTTGGTGGACTCTGACGACGGAAATTTCCAGGCTGAAATCCTGGGCCTTTGTACAGTGCCTCAGATGATCAAAAAGATCAATTCTGAGAGGATCTGATACAGGAGGCAATGCTGGCATATTCTTAGGCACTCTGTTGATAAACGATGTCAAGCATAAATCTTTATTCCACTCTGAAGAAAGCCCAGGTTAGCATCAGGAAGAAAATCATGTTATCGTCAAAGCATTGGAGCTTTTTCCTGAGAAAGAAAAATGAGTTTTGCTCTGGCAGCACGTATTCTCTTTGCACAGGCCTGAGCTATCGCTTTTGCAAAAAGACCACAGGTCTTCAGCAGATGCCGCTGCAAGGATCACTACACACAGAGAGGCTGTCAAACGAGAGGAATTGAAAAAAGATTCCAATATTCATCCTGTGGGATTTCGGTCAGTCAAAACATAAGGGTCAAATACAAGTGTCAACGCTGCCCAGTAGCCCAAACAGCTATGAGGCATGACAGGGTCTTCATAGAGGAAGATTTGGGGAATATTAAATGTCCTTATGACTGTGGGGCGATTCATGGCTCTTGTCAGTCGTTCTCATCCTGGAGCGTGCTCAGAGCACACTTTGATCAGAAACGTCAGGCTGCTTGGTTGGAGCAGATGCTCCTGGAATGAGTCAGGTGCTGAGAACTCGTCTAGAAATATCCGTGTTCCTCTGTTGACATTTTTGATGAAACAGGATAACAATATAAAATTCTTTCTGAAAACACAGATGTCTAAGTAAAGAAAACAGGGGAAAGGGAAGAAATGTTTTCTCTCGTGGAAGGTCAGATGTTTCTTTTTCAGAGGTCTTTTACTGTTCTTTTAGCTGGTACTGTCTGAAGCTGATAGCCTCAAGTTTACGGTGCAGGGTAGATGGCTTTGCTGGGCAAAAATAATGGAGAATAGAATAATGGAGAATAGAATGGAGAATAATGGATAGAGGTCTGTGCTGTTTCACTGTCCTTACAGTGAGTGAAGGTCTTTATGTGGACTCATAGTGCCCTTGGGAGAAGCAAGTGAAATATTTACAAAACATTTAGCTTGCTTTCTGTCTGGTGCATAATATGGAATCCATCCTGTTAACTGGTTCAATTTAGTCAGTGGGTAGATTGGGTCACTTTTCTGGGTCACTTTTTTTCTTGAAAGACAGCTAATAAAGGATTCAGTGTTGGTTTATGAACTAAATTAAGCTTACATATTTACTTTATTCAGTCCTGATAATCTTAAAAAAATTGAGTAACATTTTGGTGTTGAAAGATTTCCCATAAAATCTTACCCATGTTTAAAGAAAGTACCCCTCACAACACTACTTCTTCGTGCTTCAAGACAGTCATCTTTAAGAGTGGGGAAATTGCTGGAGCTTTTACAAAGGGCTTGTCCTTTACAGTTCATCATGGCCCACGTCACTCTATTGTCTGTGGGATCACAGTTGTTTATTGTCGGTGCCACTCATCAATTACTTCTTCATCTGTGTCTTAAGGATCTGAAACAAATCTTACCTCATAGGATGATTTGAATTTCAAATGAATGGTGCAGTCGCCCCCCTCCCTGCCCTTTGGTGCTCGAGCTTCATGCAGATTTTTCAGGGGAAAGTTGCTTTCCTTACTTTAGCTGAGATCGGCTATTTTTTTTGCTCAAGATGCTAAAAGCATGAATATTCGATTAGTCATAATCATTCTTGCGGATCACTGTTTGATAAAAAAGTAACAATTTCTGATAGACAAGTGGCCATCAGTGGGAATTAGTTTATTTTAGTAGTACACGTGTACCTTCCATTATAAGACCGAATTATGAAAAATAAAGTCAAACTGAGAAGAGGCTTTTACATTTCTACATATTTTTATGTTTGTACTGTTGTTACCATGCCTTTCATATCAGCCTCTAAAACTATACTTGAGTATGGTAAGAGACGATCCCTAATCCTCAGAATCTTAAAACTGAGTAAAGAATTATTTTTACTCATCTTCTTTATGGGCCTGGTGGAGCTTTACGTGCTCTAACCAAAGCTAACAGTAGCTCTGTCTAGACACTTCTTTGACAGGGAAAGAGCTGGTAACCCAAAGTGGCAGCCTGGTATCTCTGTCCAGAAACACTGCATCTCACCATCCCTGATTTTTTTTCAGCCAAATAGAGTTCTCTGGCTGTGCTTGATTTCGGGCATGTAGGAAAATGTAATTTTACCATATGTATGGAAAGAGACAGATGTGTGTCTCACTTAGGAATGTGCATAAATTTATACTCATAACTGTCATGTGAGTGTGAATAGCAGTGTATGTTTTCCTAATTCGTGTATGCTTTAGAAGAATGGAGAAACTTAATGTTTAATGCAGTCTTTTCAGAATGATGTTCCCCTATATTTAGCTCCTGTACCTCTTATCTAATTTAATGTAAATAGTAAGGTTCCAGACGGTCAAAATTATCTACTAGTTTGATTTAACTCTTCAGTTCTATACTACTACATAGGAAGGTATATAAATGTTTTTTTTTCCACTGGTACCACTGCTAATGATGAGAAAAGTTTTATATCTATTATCCTTTAACCACTCAAAGATACCCTTTGCATTATCTCATGTACAAGTTGCGAGACAATTACTGGTTGCAATTAGTACACATTTTATATAATTCAAAATAGTTAAGACTATTGTGTAATAACATAGTTCTTGCTTTATGAACACTGAGATCCTAAAGTAGCCACATATATGGCACAAGTACCCTAGGTCATATAGTGACATAGGGTGAGCTTTGCAAATTCAGGGCTCTTGTGATTATATCACTTACATTTATGGAAGTGCTTGGAAAGGTCTCATTTCTTTGCTTGCCATCAAATTCGGGTCATGGGGCATCCTCTGCCTTTTGCTTCCTTCAGTCCATCTGACTCACTTTTCTTACATATTAGTTTATTCTCCATTTCACGGTAAAATGATCTCTAGGCTGTATGCTTTCTCCTGAATGCATTATTATTTTATCTGTGACAGGGATACTTTTAGCAAACATTCAAGTATAAAAGTTTTAACTGTAGACAATATGCAGTAGAGTAGATCTTGTTCATTTTGAGCGGCTGAATCGTTGTACCTTTGACTGACATCTCCCCTTTAACTCTTTTCCCAGCTCATGGCAATCAGGATGCTAATCTTAATCTCTATGCATTTGACTATTTTAAATTCTTCACATAAGTAGCATTATCTAGTATTCGACCTGCAATGACTGGCTTAATTCATATACTCGAATGTTCTCCGACTTTGTTCATGTTGTTGAAAATGGCAAGATTCCTTTAAGGAGAAATAAGATTTGATTGTATCCATATACCATATTTTCCTTATCCATTCATTTTCCCATGTACATTTAAGTGGTTCCATGTATTCCATTGTAAATGAAATGTGAACACGTAACTATCTCTTGAGATTCTGATTTTAATGTCTCTAGATATATACTCAGAAGTAGAATTGCTGGATCATATGGTAGTTTTATTTTTAATTTTTAAGGCACATCCATATTGTTTTCCACAGTGGTCGCATCAACTTGCATTTCCACTGACAGAATACAAAGAATCTAGTTTCTTTACATCCTTGCTGTCATTTGTTATTCAAAAGATAACTTCCTTCCTTCCTTCCTTCCTTCCTTCCTTCCTTCCTTCCTTCCTTCCTTCCTTCCTTCCTTCCTTCCTTTCTTTCTTTCTTTCTTTCTTTCTTTCTCTCTCTCTCTCTCTCTCTCTCTCTCTCTCTCTCTTTCTTTCTTTCTTTCTTTCTTTCTTTCTTTCTTTCTTTCTTTCTTTCTTTCTTTCTTTCTTTCTTTCTTTTCTTTTCTTTTTCTTTTGACAGGGTTTTGCTTTGTAGTTGAGGCTGGCCCTGAGCTCACTATGCCGCCCACAGTAGCCTCAAACTCGCAGCAATCCTCCTGCCTCTGCTTCCTCATTGCTGGGATTATAGGTATGAGCTACCACACCCAGCATTGAGGTATGTGGTATAGTGGATCAAACTCAGGACCTTAAGTTTGTGAGGCAGATGCCAGAACTACTGAGGTAAATCCCTAGCCTGATAGCATCCATTCTAATAGATATGATATATAAATGTGATATATTAAAATGTGATTTTAATTAGTATTTTCCTGGTTATAAGTGATACTAAGTTATTAGTGGCTCATAAACCTCTGGCCATTTGTATATTTTCTTAAGAAAAATATCTATGTACAACCTTTGCATATTCTTAAACTGGGATGTTCATTTTTCTGCTATAGAGTGTAGGAGTTTCTCTTGTATCTCAGATATTAACCTTTTATTAGATATACAGTTTGCAGTATTTTTCCGAGTTCATAGATTTTCTTTTTACTCTGGTGATTGTTGAATTTGTTGTGCAGAACTGTTTAGTTTCCTATAACCCCACTTGTCTATTTTTTGCTTTTGTTGCCTGTGTTTTTGATTTCAGATCCAAGAAAGCATTGCTAATGCCAAAGTCACAGAAAATTTTCCATATATATATATATATATTTTTTTTTTTTTTTTGAGACAGGGTCTTGCTTTGTAGTTCAGGCTGCCCCTCAGCTCCCTATGTAGCCCAGGCAAGCCTTGAACTCAGCAGTCCTCCTGTCTCTGCCTCCCAAGTGCTGGGATTACAGGCATGAGGCACCATGCCTGGCAATTTTTCCCTATATTTTCATCTAAGATTTTTATTATTTCGTATCTTGCATTTAAACCTTTCATCCATTTTGATTTCTGTATATGTTGTGAACCAAAGGTCCAACTTCATTAGTTTGCATGTTATTGAAGTCATTATCTTTTCTCCTTTGTGCATTATTTGCACACTTGGCAAGATCAGTTGACCCATTACTTTATTTAAAATGTAATCCCTATTTTCCTCCTTGCCAATCATTGTTTTAATCACTTAAAAATCTTTTCCATTCTTCCTCCTGAAAATAAATCCTTCTTGATCTTATGATTCCTGCATATCTGTTAACAGTTATATGTATATATATCTGGCTTAGTTATAATGGGTTATGGCTTTTTTAAAACACCATTTCCAGTTTTTTGTTTGTTTGAGACAGGGTCTCGCTTAGTAGTTCAGGCTGGGCCTGAATTCACTATGTAGCCCAGGCAAGCCTCGAACTCAGCAATCCTGCCTCTGCCTCCGGAGTACTGGGATTACAGGCGTGAGCTACCACGCCCTGTACTGTGGTATATGGTACTCATTGCTGGTGAGTGTGAGTCACCTCACCCGGTATTATTGTATGTGGTTCCCAGGGTTCAAACCGGGAACTTTCTAGGCAGGCCCCAGAACCATTGAGCTAAATCTCCAGCACTACTTCCAGTTTTAAAGATCATCATCTAAAACCTGTATTATAAATAAACTAAAAACCTGTTTCCTTTATAATTCTCCAGGATTGATTGGCCCTTAACATCTTTCATGAAGAACAAATATCATTTAATCCACCTTGTGAAGTTACCTTTTTGTATATAAAGCCTTTAAATTAGCGCACTCTATTGCCCAAGTAAAATCAGTCCAGGATGTTAATACCATGAAAAAGTATTACCCCCAACTAATTGATAAGAATAAATTAAGTGAGTTGAAAGTACTTTGACAAGTAAAAACCAATAGTTAAAATACAAGATACTATTGTTGGTAGAAAAAAAATCAGATATAGGACTTGTGGTTATTTGCAAGATGTTTTGGAAATGGCTAATTGTAAAATTCATGTGGACTTCATAATACAATGCAAATAAAAATAAGTACATGTTATGAAATTTTATTGTTTCCAAGTACAATTTCAATGAACAGATTTACACTTATTTCACCAGAGTTCAAATTCCAACTGCTAGTGTTGGATTCTAGCTCTTCTCTGCCCCGAGGGGAGTCAATCAAACGTAAAATATGGCCAAAGATAATTTTTGGAAATGAAAACATCTCTTGGCAAGAATCTAACCTGAAATTTTCTTATTAATAAATGAAGAGAGTGTTTGGTGGGCCGGGTTATGTTGTGCAGGCTTTCCCATGGACCAGTGCCCAGTCTGAATGTTCTTCCCTTGAATACATAAACAGATGTGCACAAATTCTTTTTTGCCCTTTTTCCTTACTCAAAAGCATTGAGAAGTTCCCCAGATAAAATATTAAATCTAGAAAAATTATTTAGAATGCAAATGTACTCATTTGTTTTCTTGTCACACAGACATAGCCCCAGTTCAGTTCCATGCTCCATGTTGATTTAATTTAGTAAACATACATTTGTGTGTAGTGTAATGAATTAATAGCAACTAAAATAGTAGAAAATCCATAGTTGCTAGAGATAATTTCTTTAACTGAAATCCATTCTATCTTGAATACTTAATAATATTTCTATGTGCAATTTAGAGGTTTTGCCTTATGGGAAAAGATTTATCACTAAATCAGTTAAAATTCCTAATTTGTTTGGTACTGGGTAGAAAAAGGGTTTGATTTCACAGATCATCAAATCTTTGATGACTATATTGACTAGTAAATAATATTCAAAATGATTAAATTGTTTTATCTCAGTCATTCTCCACCCATCCTACCTCCAACTCATGATCACAAGCAGTAATCACTATGCTGATATAATAGCGAATATATGCTGGAATATTCTCTCCACATAAAACATACCAAGAGATGTGACTATGAGACAAACATTATGCTATTGGATTTATTCTGGAAAAATGAAGTTATATGGTCAGTGTATGATTAGCCCTTTTTAGTAGTCTCCATTGCTGTGAACATATTTGGGACCATTCTTGTCTTCAGAAATACTTGTCCTTGGGCTGGGGATTTAGCTCAAGTGGTACCACACCAACCTTGGATTCACAGGGGCCTGAGTTTGATCCCTGGTACCACAAAAAAAAAAAAAAAAAAAAAAAGAGAGAAATACATGTCCTTAATATCCCACTCCTAATAACTGTCAGTATAGTCATATAGGAGATTTGTTTTCATTTATTAATTTAGTGACTAGAATTTAGTCTTCACAAATAACAAAAAAGTAATTATTTTCAAAGGAAAAGTTGTATATGTTGCTTTAAAATCCAAGTAATCTATAGAAAAGATCAAACTGCAAGACAGTGTAGTTTAAAGTTCATAATTGGAGGACCACACAGAATGATAGTTGTCAGTAGTTATGTCAGTTTTTTAAAACTTTTGAATATATTGAGACATCATGAAACTGAAATTTGGGAAAGTTGGTGGTTTGTGGGTTTGTGACTTGGCAGCTGAATCCTCTCGACCTCTTGATGAAATGAAGTTATTTATAACTGTTTCTCTCGCAAACGCTTTTATGTTGAGTCCAACTTACAGTTTCCAAATCTAAGTACAGTAAAAATGATGTAGCTAATTATAAACAGAAGAATTCACATGGAACTAGTATTTGTTTTAAAAGGTTCCCTTTTTCCTAATTGGAAATATCTTACTGTGTCTCTCTCTAAACTGTAACTTTTGGTAACTCCCTGATATGAGAGACTTTTGCATCTTGAATTAATCCCCATCTTGAACAAAATCTGATGCACACATTAATTTATCCACTCAATAATTGTTAGACAAACAGTCCACAGAAATCTGTCTTTGAGGAATGCTTTCCTCTTCCATTTTTAAAATACAATTAAATAGAAGACTAATGTCATAAGATAGTGACAAAGCTAGCAGATGGAAGTACAAAATACAAATTCAATTCCTTACAATGTTTTCTTCCAAGTTTTTCTAAGTTCAATACTTACTTTGACAAAAAAATTAAATATTGTCAGAGGGATTGATATCATATGCACTTAACTAAATTTGTCTAAATGAGCCATGAACTAAATGACCTCATCCAAGAAAGTTGGTTCCTGAATTCTAGAGGAAGCCTCTTGGACCATTAAGAATGAAGTTATATTGATCTTCTTTAATTGTCTTTATAGCATTATGTGGGTGGCACATTCAACAGAAATCCTCCCCTCAAAAAGTAGTGGGGTGGAAAGCCTGAGTCAACCCAGTCATGCAGCAGATAATCAGTACCTTGAAGCATTCTAGCTAGAATAACAGCTTAGTGGAGAAGAGAAGGAGAGGCCTGAGGCCTTGGGCACTGGCACAGAGGGTGTCAGGGTAGCAGTGAAGGCTTTCTGAAGATGGGCCAGGATGATACACACGGGGCCCACTCTTCAGTGATTTCTCCTCGCACTCCAGCAGTAACGAGGCAGGTGCTGCGTGTAGAGGGATTGTAGGGAAGGCCCTTTCAGAAAGAGCCCTGACTCTGTAAAGGTTTTGAACTGAAGAATGACTCTCAATAAGAAAAAGAAATTTTCTTAAAAAATCGCACCTGATTGTGCAGGTGCGTGATCTCTGTTTACTGCTGCCACATGCACCAGTTTGAAAAATGATTACTTGGGAATACTTGTTTACTATAGACACAATTAACATTGACATTGAGAAGCGAATGCTGTTTTAAGCAGTTAACTTTGGCTACATCTCCAATCCCATATCTTAATTACACCTTCAGTTTTGCACCAGCTTGCTAACCCGTCTCCTTGGCCCAGATCTCCATTTAACATTTAACATCATGCTGTTGAATTAATTTTCCTAAAGCACAGCTCTGATCATGTCACTTCTGCGTTCAGAGCTGTGGCTGCCTTTCTGTTACCGAGCGTGACAGGCTGTGTCCATTGGTGTGGCCTCCCAGGACGTGCGTCCACCTCTCAGTTGTTTTCTATCACCCTCTCCTCTGCTCTCCAGGGTCCCTACGCCAGTCAGAGTGAACCCCGAAGCCCAGTCTGTTTTCTCACACTGTACCTTTATGATCTTCCCATGCACATCCGAAACATCTTCGTCTTTTAATTATTTAGGTCCTGCCTTATTCTTCTGAGCTGACATCAGATGGAACTTTTCCTGTTTTACTGCAAATCTTAAGACACATTTCATTAAAGGTTTCTTGCTGGTTTGTTGAATATGTGCACATAACAATTATATGTGAATTATATACAGTTCAGTTCCCAATCTTTTTTGAAGCTTTTAAGATATAATAAGTCAAAGTATTTTGAAATCTATAATTTATACACACAGACATCATGGTGCCTGCCAGCTTACCTAGACAAGCATATTCCTAATGAACCAGGTCTTCTCCAGTAGCCCAGAAACCCTCTCTGTGCCATTTCCTGATTTCCACACTTCTTTTCCCAAAGGTAACCACTATCTTCACCACAAATTTCTCTCGTTCATACAGTATGCATTCTTTCATTTGTTTTTTTTTAATTTGAATTTTTTGAGGGTTTTTTTTGGGGGGTGTTGTTCTTCATAGCTTTATTCATTTGTTTTTATGTTGTATTATATTGTACAAATATACAATATGCTTATCTATGCTAACGTCAGTGTTGTTAATAGTTTGGATATCATGCTATCACAAATATTTTTGATACATAGTTTGATGATGACATGTAGGTATTTTTCTTGAATCAATCCTTTGGTTTTGAGTTATTAGCTTATGGAACTATCAATATGTTCAAATTAGATATTATCTCCTAATATACTCCCACAAGAATGCTATTTTCCACAAACTGACATTTGTTGCCATACATTGTTTTTTAAAAAATTAACCTTTCTGGTGTGAGAAATTGTGGTTTAAATTTACATTACCTTCATGAATCATAAATTAATACTTTTGCATATTTTTGGTGCTTGCTTGAATATTTTCTTTGAAATATCTATTCAAGATTTTGACCATTTATCTAGAGAGGTGTCTTCTGCATTTTAGGAATTTTAGATGTAATATGAATATAAGCCTTTTGATAGTAAATATATATTGCGAATTATCTTTTTTTCCATTTGGTGGTTTATTCCTTCCCTCCTTATTTCTTCTCACTTTCCCTTTTTTCTTTCTTTCCATTTTTCCTTCTCTGTGACTCTGTCTTTTCTTGTACTGGGGATTGAACACAAGGCCTCATACATGCTAGGCAAGTGTTCCACCAGTCAGATACATTTTATTTTGAGATAGGCTCTAAATTATTCAGGCTAGCCTTTTTGAGATTTTCCTGCCTCAGCTTCCCAAATAGCTGGGTTTATAGGTATATACCACCACATTCTGCTATAAAAGTCACTTTTGGTGTTGACCATTCTGTGGGTTGTAGTGTGGTATGTGTGTGTATGGATTTCATAACTTAATGTGGTTCATTTCAGCAATATTTTTCCTTAGGATGAATGTTTTTTTCTTTTTCAGATAGCCTTACCTTACTCAAAATTTGTACATATAATTTCCTGTTTTAGCTTTATTTTTCCAGTTATCGCTTTTAAGTCTATAATTCACCGGGAGTTGAATTTTTGTCTATGGTAAAAAGAAAAACACATGATTAATTTTATTTATAGATGAATATTTAGTTGATGAAGCACCATTTATTGAAGTGTCATATTGGTTGTAAGTCAAATGGCATGTATATGTATGTTTATTTCAAGATTCTCTAAATGAATCCTTTTATTCTAAAATCGGTAGTTGTGACTATTTTCTTAAAATCTTTGTTAGTATTTAGTGGAGCTATACTAGCTTTCTTTTGGATTGTACTTAGTTTACGGCCAACTTTTTTCCTGTAAATCTTTATTTATGTAAAAATTTCTTAGGAAATGAAGATTTGTACCATTTTACTTCCTTCAGTCAATTTTTATCTATTAACCAGAATATAAAATCCATTTACACTAGTTAAGTATCTGATAGTTCATTTTACTCTTTGTTTTCAATTTTTTTATATTTAGGTCCATTTTTCTTTCCTTTCCTATCTCTACTTCTGAATGTTTTCACTTCCGTTTTTCTCTCCATCAACTTGGTTGTACGTGTTTTATTTGTACATGTTTTATTTGTTTATATGGTCACCCTGGGAAGTGTAGCAGGCTCTACATCCCAGAATTACTAAGATTCAGGTTAACTAACACTTTTATTATTACTTAGACAAACCATGCTCAACGAGTTTGGTTCCTTGATGTTTTTTGTTGCATTGGGTATGGTGACATGCCTGTAATCTCAGCATTTGGGAGGTTGATGCAGTTCAAATCTTGCCTGAGCATTCTAGGAAAATCCTGTCTCCAAAAAGAGCTTAGGATGTAGCTCAGTGTGAAGGCTGTGAGTTTATTTCCTGAATACTGCTGAATTAGTTACTAATTACTAGTTACTACGAAATAGTTACTCTGCATTTAAGAATGAGAAAAGAGGAGCTGGTGATTCAGTTCAAGTGGTACTGTGCCTTCCTTAGAAGCACAAGGGCCCGAGTTTGGTCCCTGGTACCACCAAAGAGACAAGCAAACAAAGAGGGTTAGAAGAAATAGCCCACTAATTTGGAGTCATATTGGTATCTTAAATTTTGACAGTCACAGAAGGAACTCAAAAATTCACTTCTATCAAACTCAAAGTGCAGTTTTAGACAAGTATATCATGAATTTCTGGTTTCTACCGTGAAAAATATTGCACAAATTTAACACACTTTTAGAATACTATGCCAGTTGTATAGAGTGAGTTGATATTTTTCCTTATTCAGGTCAATATTAAATGTGATCAACAGTATCATTTCTTTTCAGCAAGTTAATAGAAATGTTGCATTACTTAGCCTCATTTAAAAGCATCTATATGAATGGTAAATTTCTAATTGCATCAGTGAACAAACTCTAACAATTACATTTTAGTTTGACTGCCAACTAATTTTAAAAGGAAAACAATGTAATTTACTGTGACTTTCCTGATATGTGAAGCAGTCAGTTATGCAGTGCTTTGCTCAACATGAAATAGAAAAATTTGGACAGTAGAGGGTGCAATTGTACCTTTAGTTGTGTATTTTAACCATTAGAAGCAAATATTGAGTGGCTAAGAAAATGTGAAGAATGTATTGTTTGCTGAAGCTGTATACTATTTATGGAAGTGTCTTTAAAATAAAATGCTTCATAAATAAGTGTAAATTTATAGTCAAGTAATGCTTTGCTTAACCATGAACTTTTTGAAATGTCAAATTTAAATCTTAGAAACCATTTTCTAAAACTCAGTGTATAAAAATATTGTTTTTTAACCGAATAATCCCTTTTCTTTACATAGAAATGTATATACATATCTACATCTACCTATATACCAAGACATTTTTACTACTAATCATGTTTTTTCTCTTCTGAAAAGGATGATTAAAGGAATATATGTTTTTTATCTTGTTTTGTTTTCTGGTACTGGGGATTAAACCTAGGACTGGCACATTGAGCTATACCTCAGTCGTTTTGTTTATTTATTTAGATTTTTTTTGAGACATAGCCTTACTCAGGTTGAACTTGAACTTGTGATCCTCCTGCCTCAGCCTCTTGGAGTGCATGGATTATAGACATTTGCCATGACAATTGCTAGCTGATAATTAACTGTATCATGAGACTCCTATTTTGTAGGAGGAAAAAATACAGTTAAGAACCACTAAAGATAAATGATGTTATGCCAAGAGAATTGTTACCGTCTAAAGTTTTGCTGAGATCCAGAAATTCCTTGGGGTTACAAATTAGGAACTAAGACTTTACTAAGGCCCTAAAAACCATTATACAATTAATCTAAATCTTCATTTATAGATATATATGAGATATACATGTACAAAGTTTTGAATATTTGTCTCCAAATTTTACCCTTCCATAAATCAGCATCACTTCTGTTTTCTTCATAGGAAAAGCATGGGTTTAGGATTGTAGTTTTACAAAATTACTTTTTCACAAAACTTATGTTGAAGTGTAACAAATGTGAACACTTGGAAGCCTTCTTGCTCACTTACGAAAGTCAACATAAAACAACTACCTGAGAAATACTGTTTTTGTATATATGATATATTCAGAGGTATATGATGAGGTATATATTCCTGCCTTTTGATTTAAATGAACAACTATTTAGCATAGCATTGTAACTTCATAGTTACTGGTAATGCTCCAAAGGTTTTGTGTTAAGCTAATTGTGGCATTAAGCTTATATAAAGGGCTTACAAGGAAGAAAAAATCCCCCCAAATAAAAGAAAGAGCAAGAGAATGAAAAAAGGAAATGAACATATTTTAAGAACTAAATTAGTAAATTCAAAGTATTTTAGGGTAAATAAGCTTGCTTCTTGTGCATAAATCTGCTTTGACTTTTGTCTCATTGTGAACTTCCAAAGCTACTGTAAATGACATGATCATGTAGAACACAAGCATTGGTTACTAACTGCTCAAGTAACCTATACTGTTCTTTCACTGGAAACACCTGCTTCCAAATTAAGATCAAGCTATTGAGCTAAATGTGAGCTATTTTCTGAAAGGTGTGTGATGAAGAAAGACTTGTGAAATAGCTCAGCTTCTAGAACAGCAGTCACCCTTTTGCAGGAGTAGCTAGAGCTGTGAAAGAAATGGCAAGAGAGAAATCTATCAATGGTGGGCCGTGTGGGCATTGCCAGGAGACCTCAGAGATGGCATTACACACTTACGTGTAACACAGAAGCTGAGATTACAGTGATTTACAAATGCATTCAGAAAGCCGATTATTTTGCTTTACTTTGAAGAGGTAGTTGATTGTCAAGACATATTCTGGAAAAATTCTAAGATACCAGGAAAGAAACAGTTATCGTGGGCCTTAAGCATGAGTGTTCAAAGAGTAATGTTTGTTCTTTTTTTTATGAAGGAGAAACACATTCACTCATTCATTCATTCATTCACTGAGTGAGGGTTTTGCTTTGTAGTTCAGGGTGGTCTTGAACTCACAGTGATTCTCCTGCCTCAGCCTCCAAGTGCTATGCTTACAGGCACGTACCACCATGCCCCGCTTGAAAAACACATTTTTAAACAAAACCCTATTATGTTTAATTTATCACAGACATAAAGGCTTAAATTTAGCCATTGATATACTTGATTTATTAAATGTCCCATACTTTCATTCACAAATGAAAAATTGTCCCTTAATTCTTCTTTCTTCACCATGGAAATGTGCTGTAGATATCAAATAAATATTTGTTGTTTTCATTTATTTATTCTTAACTTTATTTGCTCAGTGCAAATAATTAGTAAGGATCTCCCTGTACTAGTTGCTGGTCAGCAAAGTGCAGTTCTATGTTTTCTTAGAGTTTATAGTCTAATGGGAGAAGGTATCTATTTAACAAATATCCATGTCAATAATACAAAATTGTAAATTGTGGAAAGTGCTAGTTTAAGGGAAAGTGTCATTGGATAATTCAGAAGGATTATCAGAGGAAAGAAGGGAGAGAAAGGGAGAACTAAAGAATAGAATCATTGAGTCATTGACTACAAAGATGGGTGATGATTAGGGAATTTGATTTCAAAATAGTCAAGGGCTTAGGAAAAGGGTTTTACAAGAAGAAAAAGCTCTATAGTGTTAAAAGGAAATCAGTTGGTGCATGGAGATTTTGAGGAAGAAGAAACTTATGTGACTGTTCAGCAGTTGCTCTCCTCATTTTGGTCCCATTGTAATTTCCCCCATTTATTTATGTATTTATTTATTTAGTTAGTTAGTTAGTGGTACTGGGGATCGAACTCAGGCCCTTGTGTGTCCAAGGTTGGCACCGTACCACTTGAGCTAAATCCCAGCCCTATAATTTCTCCTTTAAGGTATTTTCAATCTGAGTAACAGCCCTACACCCAGCCTAACTTTACAGAAAATGATATAAATATGGGTCAAATGGCAACAATAGTGCTTCCCATAGGTACCAGATTTATCATGTGTTCATGGGTTAGTGTCATATAGTGGGCTGCGGCTACAGGCTGGACAGACCGGGCTTTCAAGGGGGAGGTAGTGTTGGCTATCAGCACTCCTGCTGTGACTAGCATGGTATTCTCCCTGCAGGTATTTCTGTGTACGTAGATACCGATAAAGAACTTCATGGATGAGGAGGACATGGGCAGCTTAGAATAAGTTGTGTACTTGATCTCTTAACCATGAAAAACTGAAACTCAGGTCTAATATATTTAAAGCCCAGTTGTTTGAATCATATTGCATATGTGTTTAATTTATTGATACTACGTCATTCGGTAGTTGGCAAAACTTTACTTTGTCCCCTAAGTATTTTGCCAACTGTTACTATTTGTTTTTTTCTGGCTATTTGTGTTTTCTTCATCAGTCTTTACATTTCTTATTGTTGGATATCCTCTGATTTCAGAATATGAAAGTTAAATAATATGTTGGTCTGACGTTACAGTTTTAAAGCATTTTGATATACATCTGTAGGGTCATTTTGGCAAAAGTTTTGTAGAGTTCCCTATTAGAAAATGTTAAATGAATATTGGCACACTGCAGTTATTATGCCTGGAAAATTTCAGTTGTTTAAAACCACGAGATTTCAGGGACTCAAACAAGTATCACTGTTTGAGTTCTGCATTCTGTGCGGAGTGGGCGTGTTTCTGCTTATTTTCTGAGTTAAGGATCAATTTGCTTTTTTTTTTTTTTGAAGTAACTGTTGTTCATATTTCAAGGATTTTTAAAACCCTAAGAGGGAGGAGGCTTAAGCTGTCACTAAAAAAAGAAAGTACCCTATTTCTCTTTATCAATGAAAATGAAGTGCAAGGGTGAGGATTTAGCTCAATGGTACTGTGCCTGCCTTGCAAGTTCACAAGGTCCTGAGTTCAATCCCTCTATTAGGGGAAAAGATGAAATGGCAAAAATTTGGGGTGCATCCATCTCCTTTATCTACCTAACTTTTACGTGAATAAGGTGACTGCAAGTTCTGGTTTATATATCATAGCTATGCTGTATGGGTTCCTGTGGGGCAGAACCTTCTCCCCAGCACGTTCTTTTATCATTAAGTGGATCCACACAGCAGCCATAACAAGTCCATATGGTTTGGAGAATTAGACATCTCAGAGACATTTGAGTGTATTTCACTCTCTGAATTGAAGTGGTTTGATTGGCCTTAGCAGTTGTTACTTACTGAGAGATATGAGGGAGAATTTTCCTGGGAACCCATAAAGGCTTCTATCTGTAGTAGTAATAAAAAGATCATGTGAAAGAATAATATAAACTAGAGGACATTGTATTGAAAATTGGGAGATTTGGGTTCTAAAGTTGCTCTGCCTTGGATGAATTGTTTAAAGACCTTTCCCTTCAGGTTTCTCTACATTTCAAATGAAAATGCTGAGGTAAAAAAAAAAAAAAATCCCTAGTCTATTCTAGATTTTTAAAAAAATAAACTGTATTTTTCATTAAGAAAAAAGACCTTTATTCCCACCCAGGAGGTGGTAATTTAAAATGTCTAGGATGTCAAATCATGGAAAATGTCAGTCATTTAATTCTCTCTGTGTGTATAATTGTACAGTGAAGAGTGATATAAAGTAATTAAATTTAAATAATGGGGTGAATGTGGAAATACTGCAGGTTTCAGCCAACTTCTAACACAGTGCTAGTTACCTTCTATCACTGGAGACCAGTGGAAACAGGAAAATGAAAATAAACAATAGTTATCGAGTTCTCTGTGCTCCTAACAGCAATTACTTTTAATGTTCTATAAATAAAGGGGCTTCAAGACTCCTTTGTCATTTTCTCCACCTAAAATTGGCAGTCAACATAGTTTTCTAAAGAGAGATGGTTAGAATTTTGGCTGGAAAACTTAGATGAATTTTCCATTTTAACTCCCTAAATTAACTCCAGTTTCTTTTTTTCTTTCTTTTTTTCTGAGACAGGGTCTCACTTTGTAGTTCAGGCTGGCCCTGAGCTCACTATGTAGCCAGAGAAGCCTCCAACTCAGCAATCCTCCTATCTCTGCCTCCCAAGTGCTCGGATTACTGGTGTGAGCCACCATGCCCAGCTAACCCCAGTTTTTTTTTTTTTTTTTTTTTTTTTGAGACAGGGTCTCGCTTTGTAGTTCAGGCTGGCCCTGAGCTCACTATGTAGCCCAGGCAAGCCGCCACGAACTCAGCAATCCTCCTGTCTCTGCCTCCCTAGTGCTGTGATTACAGGCGTGAGCCACCACGCCCGGCACTGTGGTATGTGGTATTGATTGCTGGTGGGCGTGAGTCACCATGCCCAGCATTGTATGTGGTTACCAGGATTGAACTCAGGACCTTAGGCTTGCGAGGCAGGCGCCAAAACCACTGAGCTAAATCTCCAGCTAAATCCCCAGTAACTTAATGAAAACATTCTTACATAATGTGATGAACAAAAATGCTGAATACTCTGTACTTAATTCATTTTTGTAAGGCACTGAAACCATGAGACACTTGAAGGTTGTTGTTTTGAATAACTTTTTTAATATAGGCATTTACACATTGTTTTTTAAATTTAAATCTGTCCCACTAATGTTTAAAGTATTCATTACTTACTAGACTAAACACTATGTTTTAAAAAATGAATTTAAAAGTCCCATCTAGAGTAGAAAGGATTTTTTAAATTTCTAAAATTTTCTAAATATGGACCTTAGGCAAGGTGGCTAATAATTAGTTGAATGTGATGATAATATTTATATAAAATATACCAATAAAATCAACTAAAAAACAAAAAATAAAATATATATCAAATATATACAGCTAATGGGGCCTAGCCAGATGCTTCTATTTATGTTTTAAGAGAAATGCTTTCATGTCAGGCAACATATCTTGACCCTGGAATAATATCCATTTATTTTAGTAACCTACTGCTTGTTTTGCTTGTCCATAGAAAGCTGGGTTTCTGGATTTCCATCCAATAATGATGCTGTAAAAGCTGTATCATCAAATGGTTTCTTCATTTAAAGTGAGGTGATACTTACTTGCTCATTAAGTTAATGAGACTAAAGATCTCTTTTCATTTTTCTGTTTTTTTTTTTACTGAAAATTCATCTCCCTCCAAAATCTTATATTTTCACAACACAAATAAATTTCTCTCTCAATTAAGTCATTTTACCTATTAATAAAATTTTACTTCACCCAAACTTCTATTCTATTGTCTATTGTACATCTCCAGTACTTTCCTTCCTTCCTAATTTGAATGCATTAGCTGGAAAGTTTAGGTTTTCTTTAATTTAGATTTTTGTAACAAAACATAGATGAGAAGAGCCATGTTATATATCAGCTATTAACCTCTGCTTAAAAGCATCAACAAAAAGAAAAATTACTAACCATAGAGATACTCTTTGCTTAACCCCATAATATCAAATCTGTTTTCAAAAGAAAATTACTTTTGCAAATTTTTTGTATATATTGTGGAAAATATCAATGTATTAACTTAGTGATATACATTTAATATAGCAGAAATAACTAGAATGAATTGAGAAGCTGTTTACATATATTATTCATATATTAGAGATATGGTGCATACTTTTGTACGTGTGTACTGGGCTTAAATACAACAAATGACACTTTTTAATGAAAGCCTGTTAAATTGTTGTTTGTGTCTAAAATATTTCCATTCATGGAAAAAAAACAATAAACCTAATATTTTTCTTCTTAAAACTTTTGTAGTTCTTCCGTCACTGGAGATGGGAAGTTAGCTAATGAGTCCAAAGAAATGTTCATTTTTTTTTTTAAATGGCACAGTAGATTTTCATGAGGACTAGCATAGTCTAAGGGCCAATAATACCTCACCATAATTGTATGCAGTGGAATATAGGAATTCATTTCAACTAATATTGGGCATGACACTAATTTGGTACTTAACGCTGAGTATGTTAGCAATTTCAATACATTATACTGTTATTTTCCAAGTTTCTACAGTAAAGTTTGCAGCATTATTGGTTTATCATTTCTTTTTCTTTTGAAGTAGTATAACTTCAAAACACTCTAACCACTAGAATTTTTACTTATATCCATTTAAATATATGTTCCTACTGACTAATTTTTCCCTTTCATGGAATTATACAACTAATGTATAAGAGTTACTACAAATGAGAGTGTTTAAATCACTGGAATTCATTGGAAGTACAATTTCTTTCTATAAAAACAACCAAAAAAGGAGCCTTGAATCCTTGTCTCATTTGTCAAAGTATAATTAACATTCTATTGTCTGATTCATCACCCTTTGAAGTTCAAAGACAATTTCTGTGGTATATTATTATACATTGAAATAGAATGATTATTTTTCTAAAACAAATGTGTAAGTGGATTCATGTGTGCTTAAAATTATGGGTATTATCATTATAACTCTTGATATTTATTATCAGTAACTAAAAGAGCACAGTTTTAAAATATTTAGAGAATAGGCTCAGCAAATCTTTTTTTAAAATTTTTTTTAAATTTGAGAAGGATCTCATTATATAGTTCAGGCTGGCCTTAAACTCACTGTGTAGCCTAGACTAGTTTCAATCTTCTTTTTTAATTGAATTCTTTATTGGTACAATTTATATACATCTCAAAATCACATATAACATTGGGAAATTTGTACCAGTATATGCCACAAGTTAATTCTCATTTTTACCCATATCCCTACCCACTCCCCCCTCCTTCCCCCTTTGTACATACTCTTTTATTTTCTTTCTGTATCATATTTATTCCTTCCCCTCATCACATTCCCACACCAAGTTTCCTATAGAAATATTCCACTCTATAAAAGCTGTCCTACTTTCTAGAACTCATTTGCATCTACAGGTGTTCATGCCAAAGAGAAGATCCGGGAATTGTCTATCTGTGATCTATTGATTTCACTTATTAGTA
>PVIC010028350.1:0-23267 GCA_004025085.1 Thryonomys swinderianus
CCTTCTTTATGGCTAAGTAATATTCTTTTATATATAGAAAACTCATTTCCTTTATCCAGCCTCCTGGTGATTGGTAGGTACACAGGCTGTTTCCAGAATTTGTGTTGATATGACACTTCTCATTTGAATAAGAAGTAGAAACTAAGAGAAAAATAAAGAAAGGATAAAGAGAGAGATGAGGGGATGGGTCTTTTGCAGATGGGATGGAATCCAGGGGGCTGAGAGCAAGGGCGAGGAAGAGGAAAGGGGAACATAAGTCTAGAGAAGAAATGCTCTGTACAAGGTCCATGTAACCACAGTAAAAATGGACATTACATGCAATAAGTGTGGACTAAAATTATCAACAAGAATGAAAAGAGGGAAATGAGAATTAGAGGAGGGGGGAAGGGAAGGGATAAAAAGAGAACCAATCTGGATTATGTATAACCGCCAAGTCCCCAAGGTGAGTGTAAAATGCATGTACTGCAAACACGTACTAATATAACTAAAAATATTTTGTAAATTTCTTATAAAACTAAAGCCTCCAAGGAAGCACTGACCATCTAGAAAAGGACAGGAAAGCATTTTGCAATCCCCAAGTAACTGATAAGTAAAGTGTTGATAAGCGTTGTAACTACTCCAGCTCCTCAGATCCAAAGAAAATTCCCCGGTGTCTGAACATGTGTGCAAGTGTGCGTTTGGATTAAATGTCTGTGATACTATGCGCCTTACTGACAGGAGGCCTAACTACTTTCTATCTACTTTACAATAAATCCTGCCTGTCCTTCTGTACAGCCTATGTGTTTTCACTGAATTTTCCATTAAGCACAACTAAACACGATGAAAGTGAGGGTCTAGTTCCCTTGCATCGGGAGCCTACTTGCTGGGGACACTATGGTCTCTGTCTGTCTGTCTGTCTGTCTGTCTGTCTGTCTGTCTGTCTGTGTCTCACTCTGTTTCTCTCTCTCTCTCTCTCTCTCTCTCTCTCTCCCTCTCTGTTTTCATGACACTGACAATCTATATCTCAAATTCAGTCTCCTTGCTAAGCCTAAACATCGACAGATGAGTATTCCACCAGGAGCATCTGTACATGTACTCATGTTATTCAGAAATATATCTTCAGATAAATATATATCCGAATTATACAACTTTGAACAGATCTATTGAACATTTTGTAAAATTTAAAACTGAAGTCATTTTAAAAATTTGACTTCAAGTATGAAGATTGATCAAATTCAAATATCATTTATATATTCAAAATAAAGTTGTTTTTTTACCTAGGGTTCTAACTAGGAATTTGTCTGATGAAATGCAATATTTAGCATTTAGCCTATGCAATTCCCCACATAATGAAAAAAATACCTCAGATGTCAAATAGTTGATTTTAAAACAATTACTTCAATTTCTGACTGGCCTGTGTCCATTGCTGTGTGACAGCCACCTAGCACTGGTGTTTGATGCCTGGGGATGTTGTTTTTAGGTTTCCACAGCAACAAGGGGTAAATTACTCTTGCAGTGTTGAGTTTTGAATGAGGACACACAGTTGTCATCAAATGCTGGAATCAATTACCCACCACCTCCATATCTCAAACACTACTATGTTTATTGGAGATATTTTACTACAGTAGTAGAATACTTGAATCTTATGTATTTGTGGAGCTTTCAAAGTATAGCTTAATTAAATACTTGGTACAGTTTTAAAAGCCTTATTATTCTTTCCCATACACTGAAAAGAGCAGTGGTCAATATATACAGTCAGGAAAACTTGCCTTGATTTTAAGAAGTTTATGATAACCAAATAGAAAAAAAATAATTTATGTCTATTTCAACAAAACATTTGAACTGTTAGATCCACTTGAAAGATATGACTAATATTTTATAATTACTGCTTGTCACTTTAACAAAGTATGCACCAAATTTTCATCTAGTTGAAGTTTAAATCAGGTTAAATTGACCCAGAAACTTTTATAGAAATGCCTGATAAATTTGAATCTTAGATGTGTTCTCAGTATTTCCCAAAGCAACCAAACCAGTATATTTTCTTGGTCCCCTCAGAATATGATTCTTCATAATATGGAACAATAAACAGATTTAATATAATTTATACATTTATTATCTTATCATTAATTTTCCCTGATTGAGGGTTTTCTTTCTTTATTCAATTTTTAGGTCAAATATATGGTATTATTTTTAAGGAGTACTACATTGTTTTCCTCTCCAGTCAGTCAATTTTCTTTCAAATTTTAATATTCAATGCATAGTAACTATGACATATATCTCTTTTACCCAAACAGAATTACTTGATATTTCTTGTGACTTCTTCTTGTGTATTTTATTAAATACAGTAAAGCAGTTGAGCCCACTGATTTGTAGTCTGGTTTCACTGCCTCCCAACCAAAACAGGACATTTTAGAAAATGTGAGAATTTAAATTAAAATATATGACAAGGGCTGGAGGGTTAGCTCAATGGTTCCAGTGCCTGCCTCGCAAGCACAAGGTCCTGAGTTCAATCCCCAGTAACCACATACAATGTTGGGCATGGAGATTCACGCCCACCAGCAATCAATACCACATACCACAGTGCTGGGCATGGTGGCTCATGTCTGTAATCCCAGCACTCTGGAGGCAGAGACAGGAGGATTGCTGGATTCGAGGCTTGCTTGGGCTCCATAGTGAGCTCAGGGCCAGCCTGAACTACAAAGCGAGACCCTGTCTCAAACAAACAAACAAACAAAAAATATATAACAAAATTTCTGTGCATTATATAATTTATTTTAGCACCTAAAACTAAACTTAATGGTGACAAAAAATGACAGAATCTGATGCAAACTTCTTCTGTTATTTTTACATGTATGTAGTTTTGATTTCACAATATTTTGTTTGAATGAAGATTACTTACAGATTGTCCTATTTGTAAATCTTCCTTTTGATGTTATAACCAAATGCTGTCTGGCTACAATGTCTGTATAATGCAGGAAGAGTTTCAAAAACATATTTATCTTAAAAAGGAGCTATATAAATTTGAATGCTATTAAATATATCACCTTTTTTTTTTTTTTGAGACAGGGTCTAGCTTTGTAGTTCAGACTGGCCCTGAGCTCACTATATAGCCCAGGCAAGCCTCAAACTCAGCTATCCTCCTGCCTCTGCCTCCCAAGTGCTGGGATTACAGGCTTGAGTCACCACACCAGGCATCTGTAGTATGTGGTACTACTGATTGCCCGTGAGCGTGACTCATCACGCGTGGTATTGTTTTATGTGGTTGCCTGAGACTGAACCAGGGACCTTGAGTTTGCTACGCAGGTGCCCGAACCACTGCAGTAAATTTCCAGCCCTATATTGTATTAGTTTTGTAGAGCTGAGGGAATGGAGAATGAAAAATATTGGACATGATATGTTGATATTCTTTTGCTATGTTAAGAAATACGCCTGTTTCTTTTTCTATTTTTTTTCTCAAATGTTTTTAGAAGTTGCCCTGTGTTCTGGTTGACAAAGGCTTGCAATGTTGATGTTTAAGAGCTGCTGATTGCTGGCAGCAAAGAATTCCAACTGGGCTGGCACCCGAGCTAGCATCTCCACTTTTTCTTTCAGGATCATCACCTTTATACTAAATAGCTCTCTCATAGTCTGAGCAGAAGTCATATGTTTTAGATTTTCTGTCTTGGCACCCAGGAAATCAGTGTGATCGAGTAAACATATGAAACCTCCCTGCATTCCCAGCCCGAACAGATGTTAAGTATGAGCCGATCCACCTACATTCAACCCGAGAGAGTCCACATCCACAGACTTGCTTCATTTTCCTTTTACAATTTATATAGAAGCCTAGATTCTTGCTGGCAGGTATAAATGGGCCATTTAAGGCAATCAAACATGGTTCTACATCTCACTTGATTTCTGCAGTTGTTGCTTTAATGAGGGACGACTGAGGGGAGAAACTTAATTTCCCTGACAGACAGACCTTCCTCCACTGGAGCAGCATGTTCACAGAGCCAATGTTCAGTAATGACAGCACAGTGCCTCACAACCCTGCGGTTCACTAACAACATGCATGTGCACAATGTACAGCTGATTTTCCTGCAACCAAATAAATCATAAATGATAGCTGGAAGCATCTAGACCATGACACGAGTGATGCAAAATGAGAGGGCGTTTACACTGGAAGAGACTGCAAACCTTGGGGAGCTCAGAAGACCCCTGAGTTTTGTGTTTTGAAGAAGTATGTGACGGATGTTCTTGCAGCTCTTGGTAGCAACCTATACCAATTTAAAACAAAACAAAACAAAACAAAACAAACAAACAAACAAAAAACTCTAAATGATATACCTAGTAATTACTTCAAGTTACTATTTGCAGTTATTTTAGTTCAGGTTGACTTTTAAAAGATATTCTCTCCCTATTTATTCACTGAAAGAGAATTTTCAGCTATTATTCCTTTACCACTTACCACAGAGAATTGAAAACATTTCATCATAGACTACTTTAATTATTCTTAATAGTCTTGTGATATCTTTCTAATCAAAAGAGTAGTAGTACTTGAAAAATAATTTTAGTGAGGAGATAAAAATAGATGTGATACACTAAGTCTGTACCAGTGTCAGTGATCAAATCTCCTGCTTTAAATTTTATTTTGCTTTAATGGCAATGAAAATGATTATTCATTGAACATATACATTAATGAATATAGCACAAAAAGTTCTGACCATCATAGCAATAACACAAGTACTGTAATCAACATTATTACACATGAGGAATCATAAATTTTCTATGTTCTTTGTAATTCTCTATCCTTTATAATAGGGCAAGGTTAAAGAACATACAAGAGACACACAAATGCATATCAAATTGGAAGCTAGAATAATCCAATGCGATGAGTTACCTAATGATGCATATTGCATTATGGCAACATAGATAACAGGCTGGTAGTGGAAGTGTCTTATCTCTTTAGGTGGAAATGCAGTAAAATTTAAAAATTTGAATGTCCCTGTTAGATCAAACAGGAGAAATGAAAGGTCAGGCAAGAGAGTAACATGAAGACATTCACTAAGACGTTGAAAAAAATGATTGTACAATGGCAAGAGATATGATAGGAAAGAAAAGGAAGATCGTGGGGTATAGAAGAGCCAAAAAACTAATTTAGGGTGCCACCCTGGAGTTAGGAATAAGGGCACAGAGAGCATTAGATGTAGTGTGTGGCAACCAGATACCCTCTCTTGGACCCGAAGTGATTATGTGAGAAGCTAATATCTGATGTTCAAACTCCTTCAGTACTATATCTAATTGGTTTTTCTAAACTTGTAAAAAATGTCATTGGTATATGTTCGTAGTGCATATATTTTACGATCATTTTGGCTATAGTATATGTACATACTACAGTTTGTTTCTCTGTTTTAAAAATTTATCTTTATTGGTACATGGTATATACACATCATGATCAACTCAGTATTGGGAATTTGTACCAGTGTATGACACAATTTAGTTCTCATTGTTTCCCATTCCCCTGCCCACTGCCCCCTGAATACATAAGCTTTGTTTCTCTTTTTCTATTACCATCGCATTTTTTCTTTATCACTCATTACTTATCCCTCTACTGCATTTTCCTATGAATATTTTCTATTTCACAATATCCACCACACATTCTAGAACTCAACACCTTCATTTCTCATACCAGAAAAGAAGTCTGTTTCTCTTTTAAGTGTCCTTCCCTACCCTCCTCTTCCCTCCATCCTCCTCCAACTCCCCTATCCAGCTTCCACTCTTGTTGAGCATTGTCAGTCTTAGCTAATACTACGGAAGGTAAGTTCACCTTTATTGAAATCAGTCGATTCCTGTACATGGCGTATCTTTATTCTATTCATTTCCATTTCTCCCCTCAGCCTTCACCTTTCTTCTCTTGGATCCCTTTCCTATTACAGGAGATTCACCCTTTTCCTATTCTATTTATCCTTTATTATTCTCTATTTGTACTTTGCCCCACTCACATGAGAGATAGTGCACAGCATTTACTTGTTACAGAGCAAAGCCCACCCCATTCTGATGAACACAATTTACCTGATAGTACAAAAAATGAAAAAGGAGATAGCTGAGTGAAAATGACGCAGAACATTATCTATACTTTCTGTCCTGGATACCAGCGAAAGTTTCTTCTATTCTCCAATGTTTACAGATACAATAGTGTGTTTGCAGGGATTCCGTTAGATTAATTGGTATGTGTTCAATTTCTTTAGGTATATTTCAGTAAAAAGCCTACTACTGTTTTTAAGCAAATGGGCAAAATGCATAATGGAGCTTTTCCTGCTTCTTACTGAAAAATGAGCAAACATTATTACAGTAATGAAAGCTTGTGTGATGCAATGTTCAGACTGAAGAGGTCCTCTCCTACCATTTAATGGACAAGTTCTAGAAAAAAAAAAAAAAAACAAGTGTTGTAAATAAAACGCCATTGCCATGGTAACACATATTTAGCTTTTAACCTTTCATCCACAGAAAGAATTTTAAAGTATTTTTATATTTTCATAGTTTGTAATAACAGTGCTGACCCCTGAATCCAGCAATTGCTGGAAGCCTGTAATTGGCAATGCATCAGGCCTTCAACTTGCTGACCAATCTACTAGGACAGCTTCTCCATTGCTTATAAAAATTCTGTTCATTTTCTTACCTCAAAAACAGAATAAAAATACATAATTTGAATAATGCATATTTCAAAAATAAATATTTTATTTAAATGTCAGTTATATCTGTTTTGACTCGAAGATTTTTATATGTATGGTTGAGTGTGGATTTATGCTCCCACATGTATGTAATTGGGTATTTTGTAAGTAAATGCATTTGTATTATAATTTATGATAAATCAGAAAGGTAGTGATATGTGTACAGATATGATAAATGAAATTTGTATAGTTTTCTGTTGAGAAACTACAATAGTACCATAAATTTAAAGATTAAGCAAGGCAAACTTATTATTTCACTATTTCTATTAGCCAGGAATCTATATAGGATTTAGTTGATTTTTTGCTTCAAGACATTTCAAGTCTGCAATCACAATTTCAGCTAAGATTGTGGCCTTACCAGAGGCACAGTGGGAAAGATACTCTTTTAAAATCATGTGGTTATTGATAGGATTTGGCAAGTGCATGGAAGGCTGTGGCAGTGAGGACCTCAGTTTCCTACTGGCTGTGAGCTAGTGACCACGTTCCACTCTTTTAAGTGTGGCAACCATACTAGGTTGAATGAAAGATTGCTTCCTCAAGTCCAACAAGGAAAAACATCACCTAACAAAGATACACTTCATGATCTACTGATGCACACTAGCCTTGCATTCGGTCATATATCTTACTTTACTCTTTTACCTGCATAACACAATGCCACAGGTGGAGTAAATTACAAACAGGAAAGTTTGTCAAGCTCACTATAAATTTGGCTACCTAAATGGCTGATACAATGTGCAAACTCAAACTTAATTCTTTGTATATAATAGAATACTTAAATCTACACAGCACTCTATTTCTATATATTTATGTGGGAATTGTTCATTACTTAATTAATTTAAACTTTTCTACTAGCTGAAAGCCACAGCTCAGTCAAATACAGCTTGCTAGGGGAAAATAAACCGCTATGATAAGAGCAAAATTTTATTGCTACCTACCATGTTCAGAGGAATACAGCCAACAGGAAGGGCGAAGAGATTCTGGGGCCACTGTAAACTATATGCAGTAAGTCTCATTTATTTGATCTAATGTTTTCAAGTAAGAAAGTGCAGATAAATATCAATTAAAAATAAGAGATTTGTCCATGAAAAAGAGACTATCACAGTTGGGTGTCATTCGAGCTCCAGTTAGAATCTTTTTTTTTTTTTTCTGAAGGAGATACGGGGCTTTGTTCTCTGTAAAAACAACACATGTGTACTTTTCAAAGGGATTTAAAGGCACTGTTTGGAAGGCCAGCTGTGTAGAATAGATGGTACTGTGACAGCTCTATAAAATTCAAGACCACCTTATGTTTCTTCTAGAGGGGACACTACCATCACTGTTTATAAAACTCACACAGCACTGGCTCCATGCTACTGTGTACTCTCTGTGATAAATCAGATGTTGTAGAAACAGGTTCATCTTTACTGAGTTGGGAGTGGTTGGCAAAGCTGAACTCTACTACAAACTACAGTTCAGAAGGAGAGCACATCTATATTGGCTCATTCTGCCAGACATATTGACTGATCTGTGGCCCAGTTGGGTATCATGAAGGCCCCTTGAGCATGTTGGCAGTCATGTATGTAATTCCTGGAATAACAACACATAACTTTCTCATGTGTGATCTTAATCAGTCCTTTCACATGTCTCTCAATTTGGATTTGGATTGCATTCCCTCCTCCCAAACTAATGCAATTAATCCTTGATGCTCAGTGTGACTGAAGTCACTTAAACTGATTATGGTACCTCACTGAGGAATGAAAGTGTTGAAATAGTACCACATAGAAAGGCAAGATTAATCTGGACAGTGAGTAGAAGCTGGAGGAAGCGGAGGAGAGATCAGAAATGGCAATATTATTGGAAGAGACTGAAGATACCAAGAACATATGATAAAGTTGATTCTGAACGGTACTCAGTAAAGAAGGAGCTGCGAAGTTTCCAACTTCTTAGATAAAACAATAATGAATAAAATATTAGTAGAAGTATATGTTCTGAAATTATTCTTGTAATGTCTTAGCAGCAAGGTACAGGTTACCAGAAACTGGAGGAAAGAAGCCTGTTTGCGGATTCGGTTGAACTGTGTTCTCCCCTTACAGTGGAAGACTGAACTCGTGGTCCATAAATTTGATACCTGAAATTTTGTACCAAAATATTCACAATATGACCTGAATATTCCTAAATATTCATAGTTACATCTTGGAAGAAGATGAATTTAAGAAAGTATTGTGAAGGAAAAAGAATTGGTACTTAAAACTATAGGAAATTCTCATTGGGCATTTTGCAAAAAAATGAGAGTATGTTCTAATTAAACAATAAAATTATAGCTGTATGATAAAGCAAACATGCAATTTTATGCTACTATAATGTTCTCATTTGTTAAGCAAAGCACCAGGAGCATAGAGTGTTCAAAATGAATAGGAATTTTTTACTGTTCTGTAAAGAGAGCATTATATTTTACATAAGAGGAAAGTAAAAGTCTGCCTTTATTTAGACAGAAAGACTTGGCAGTTGTTAGAGCTTAAGAAAGTTTCATAATCTACAGAAGGACATGTCCTAGTGCAAACTGGAAAGGGTAATTAAGTTCTACATTTTATACTGTAAAGCATAAACCATGTGTTCAAACTAAGACTGTCATTCAAATTTTTTAGACGGTATTGTGTATTGTATTCTGCAATATAGAAACTTTTTTCCCACTGATAAGCTGCATGAAATTAGTTTTTGAACTGTGCAATTTCATGGATTATGAGTTATTGATGATTATATTATTCAGTACCAAAATAAAATTGGGGTGTATTTCTTATGTATCTAAATTGATGATGAAGTGCGTGAAGTGGTTTTGCAACACTGGCTATGAATTAACAGTTTGTTAATTACTGGTAATTACTAGTTAACTGTTAATTACCAGTAGTAATAAGTCCATTCCTCAATCCATTGGATTTGAGACTGTTTCACATAAGTTACTTAGTTGTACATATTAAAAGATAAATGTCTCTCAATTTAAAAAAAAACATAAAGTATTTACATTTAAATATTTTTTGTTTAACTGCGTCCAAATTTTGAGTATAAGAAACGTTAGACGTTTTCTTTCTTAACCTATATTTTTAGATTGTTTTCAATATTTTTACATACTTTCATAAATCCACAAATATTTGTTATTTTTGCATGCTTATCTTTCTCTATGAAACTAGACTTGCAGTTTCTAAACACAGAATCTGCATTATTTATGTATTTTGAGTATTTTATTTAATTTAATTTTGCTATGTTAGGCACAGACACTGAAAAGTTTTAACTGAAAAGTAGCAATTAAAAATAGCAATCCTCTTGAGAAAGAATTACAACAAATACTAGACAAACTAGTACATTTCCTGTGTATTATTCTAAGGAATTTAGTACAGTGGTCATGATGCCTGCCTTGCAAGTGTAAGGTTCTGAGTTCAATCCCTGCTACCAAAATAAATAAATAAAATATTGTGTTGTTATTTAAAATACAGTGACTGTGTTATTGGGTTTGTTAGTATTTTTAAATTATTATTTTCATGAATGATGCATTTTCAAAACATTTAGTTCTATATTAGAAAACTAAAGTATTTAATAATGATAGTATGTTAGTGAGGATAGGGTAAGAAACTGTGGATAAAAGGTGTTAAGTTTCAGTTGGAATGAAGTAAGAAATTCTGATGTGCCATTTCACTGTATTGTGACTGAAGATAAAAATTATGCCTGCTAAATTTTTTAAAGCTGGAATAAAGGATCCTGGATGTTTTCACCATAAATAAATGATATGTTTGAGAAGACAGGTGTGCTTACACTGGACTTCACTGAATATGATTACAGTACATAAGTAAAACCTGGGTTCCCACCTCTAGTGACTCCCTGCCTGATTATGTGATTTTTATACTTTAAAACACTCATTACAATATGAAGTTGTCTTACATTTGCATGGATTTATAAACTGATACCCCACAAAGCCAGAAGATTCTCTGTTGACCATGTTTAATCAGTCCCCAGAAGCTACATACTCAATGAACATGAGTTACATGAAAAAAAAAATGGCATTAAAAAGAGAAAGAGAATATTCATTTTATTCGTTTTCTTCCTTCAGCATAATGCACTGAGGTTTGGGTGAGCTGTACTTTCCTCAAGGTAACTTAATAACGGCGAGAGTGTGAAAAGCTCAGCATGCTCTCCAGCAAATGTTGTGACCTATATAAGTGTAGGCTACTGGCTATTTGAAAGTGTTTTTGAGTCTTTCAATAACTGGCTTCCTGTTCTAACAGTTTGAAACAAGAAAGTTTTGACAGGAAAATTTCAGAATAGCAGGTTAATGTGTTCACTTCTTGTGGTATTTTTGTGACATCTGGAGATAAAAGTTAAACTCAATGAATATTATAAATGTTTTTTTTTAAGTTTAATGAAGGTCCATCTGGATGGGATTATTTACAGGGTCTCCATTTAAGTAGACTGGACATTGCCTCATAAGCTCCGTGCATGATCAGTGGATTCTCGTGCATTTTTCCCTCTCGTAATTTCTAGTCCTTTTATCAACATTGTTACTTCATCTAAATGTAAAAGTTTTTACTTTTATGTCATTTTCTCCAAATTTCAACATTTTTCTGGAATATTTCACTTGTTCATGCTGCCGAACATTTCTTACAAATGCATAGTGAAATGAAAACCAAAGTGAGAAACAAGCACACGATATTATGAAGTATATATTTCTAAAGAAGTGATTGAAGCCCTTCTTTCACAGTAGATACAACTGCATCTTTTAGTTGGCAAATCTTGATTACTAATTAACTGTTGAAAGAGATAAACATTTCTGTGTTACAATTAAATGTAACCATCTCAAACAATAATTTAATGCCTTACTTCCATTCCCTTTCTACTAGAAGAGGGACTCATTTTATGTAAGAAATAAATCACTGGTATATATCATTGATTTAATATTAATGGATAAGCATCATATAGGCTGGTATAATTGTACATTGTAACATATACTTTATAGTAGGAGACATTGTAGTATAAGCAATGCTGGTCAGATATAACATCCAAGAAGTGAAACTGTTACTGTAAAACACTGAATACTTGAAGAACTTATAGAGCTTTCTTTTCATTTTTGACACTGTTTTAAATATCAACTGCAATGCATTCTGGTTAGTTAAAATAATTTATAAGGGAAAATAAATGCTGTATTACATCTTCACAATCAATACACAACCACAGACACATACACTCCCTACACTATGCACATGTGCACATATACACAATCATACATATAATTGTACATATAAAATATATATTCATACATATACTCATACAGAAATATTCAGAAATATATAAATATACACACATACATTAACAGAATTTTACATTGTAAACTGTCTCTTTTTATTCTTTCTACTTTATGCACATATGACATTATTTTGTGCATTGTAAGTGTTCATTAAAAAATTAAAAAACTATTAATATAGGAAAATGGAAAATATATAAAACATATACAATAAGTTCTTTTAAAATATGATACTAAAAAAAGCATATCTACATGGAGGTGGGGGTTGTAGGGTAGGTAGGGAAATGGGCAAAAATGAAAAATAACTCATGCCATATACTGGTACAAATTCTAAATGTTGAGTGTTATCGTGATGCTTATATAAAATGTACCAGTAAAGCTTTTGTTTGTTTATTTGTTTGTTTTGCTGTACCAGGGATCAAACTCAGGCCCTGGTGCTTTCAAAGTATGTGCAGACCACTTGAGCTAAATTCCCACTCCGCGAAAATTCAATTTAAAAAAATATATTATATTCAAGTGGATGTACCTTCAGGACATACTCGTAAGTGAAATAAATAGGTCACAGATCTGTAAATATCACATTTTTTTCTCATATGAGAAATTGAAGAAGTAAATAAGCTCTAGAATATAGGGTAGATATTGTGAAATGGAATATATTCAAAGAAAATGGGGTGTAGGGGTACATGACAAGAGAAAGAAAATATGATGGTAGTAAAAAACGGGAAACAAAGTTTATACTGAGGGGCAAGGGGTTGTAGGGTGGGTGGGGGAATGGGAAATATTAGAATTAAACTGTGCAATATACTGGTACAAATTCTCAAAATAATGTGTGATCATGTTGTGTGCATATAGTGTACCAATAAAAATTCAAATAAAAAATAAATAATTAGAAAGGATTATATTCAGGATGCCAATAAAAAATGCACCTCAACCTTTAAAGTACAAAAAATTAAACAACCAATAAAATATTTATTTAGATAAATCTAATATTCTTTCAAAAGTTAAACCAGACTGTTAGATATCTTCTCATGTAAAATATCCAAATAACAGCATTACCAATTTGACAATGGCTTTTACATTTTTCAAATCTCTTGTCTTGAACAACTGATATTACCTGGTGAATGGACAATATCATTACATGAAAAGGGAATGAAAAAAGGAGAAAAGAAGGAAAAAGTGAAACCAAAGCTTTTATAAAAAGGGAGGGCTGGAAAGGATGGGAGGGACACAGAAAACAATAGGAACCAAGATCTGTCACGTACAGGTACAAATTCCCAAAGATGAATATGATCACAATATATACCAAACTGTAGCAATAAATTTAAGGGGTCAAAAATTACATTCATGCCTGACGTGGTGGCTCACGCCTGTCATCCCAGCACTCGGGAGGCAGAGACAGGAGGATTTCTGAGTTCGCGGCGGCTTGCCTGGGCACCATAGTGAGCTCAGGGCCAGCCTGAACTACAAAGCCAGACCCTGCCTCAAAAAGTAAAAAAAAAAAAAAAAAAAATTACGTTCAGTATTTCAAGGGTTGTTTACATTGGACTTTTCATTTGGGTTATGCCATTGTTCATATTCTATCTGCTAAAACAAGATGATGTTAGACTTACAGAAGATCATCTTCTATACTTGTAAATGAATGTCATTCTGAAGAACAAAAATCTGATATGCAAATAAAAGAAAACTGAGTGCCGGGCGTGGTGGCTCACGCCTGTAATCCCAGCACTCGGGAAGCAGAGACAGTAGGATTGCTGAGTTCCAGGCTTGCCTGGACTACATAGTGAGCTCAGAGCCAGCCTGAACTACGAAAGTAAGACCCTGTCTCAAAAAAAAAAAAAAAAAAATGACAAAAGAAAACTGAAACACCAAGGAGATAGCATAGCACTTGCCTCCCTGAGAGCTTTATCTATTGCTAGGAAGGGACGGTGTATCTGTGTCACTCTTGCAGTCACCCTTATATTCCACTGACACAAATCTGTGCTTCCAGCGTTCACCTCCCATGGTCTCATCTCAAGGACTAAAGGTATTTGACCTAAATTGTAGTCCTTTTAAGTTTTTCTTCTGGTAAACATGCCAGGGGAACAAAAGTCACTGCTTTCTAAAACTAGCCAGTGTGTCATGTTCCCTGGCAGCACTGAAAGGTGGGTACACTGATTAAATAGCCCACTGTCAAGACCAATTTTCATTTTAAAGGATAAATAAAAAGCAGGAAGAACTGGTGCAGTGTGCAGCTGCAAATCAAAGAGGCTGGACAGTGCGCTGCTCTGCTGATGGTCCTTGTCACACAGGACCTTGGAGCAAAGGAGGTGGGCAGTCAAGCTTATGCCGTGTAGGAGCAGGAGCCGTTTGCCAGGAGCTTGACAGAAAGACCAGCGACCGCCTCATGCCTGCCTGACGCCCCCCATCTGGCTGTTATTAACACTGGCTCAGAATATTTGTCTATGCATTTACATCTTCCCCACCTTGTCATCATTCAGTGTCCTCAAGGAGCAGAAATATAATTACCTGCCTCAGAGGAAAAGGAAAATGATTTGCAATAGCAGCGCGACACAAGATGGTGCTGTAGAATGCAGAATGATGCAGTGTTTCTGCAGCAAGCGAAGGGAACCTGCTGAAGTGTGTGCGACGGGGAAGACATGGAACAAGTGGAGTGGATTCGTGATCATCTTCAAAATGTTTGCTTCTATCTAGCTTCACTTCAGAGATACCCGCCAACATTAACAACAAGATAAAGTGTGAAGCAGGAGAACTAACATTAATATGGAGACTAAATATAATCAAATACCATAAGTGAAGTTCTCATCCAATTGAAAATATACAGTGACACTGTAGTGAGGAAGTGAACTCGTATGGTGTCAGACTGGGAGCACTACAATCTATCATTTGTGCCTTCTTGGAAATTACTTCACGCTAAAACTTGGTGGGTTTTTCACTCTGCTGATTTAGAAATGGTTTGTCCATTTTTTGAAATATGAACAAACAGTAAAAGTTTAGTTTCTCCTTCTGAGTCCAAATGATCTCTTCAATTATGAATGAAAACTTCTGTTCATTTTGTTATTTTTTGTTTATGTTGACCAAGTTCTTTTAAAGTAACAATAGCTTAATTAATGTACTCTCTTATGTGATTTATTGAATTAATAGCATCATTGAGTTTTACCCCATAGATTTTCCTATAATTAGAATTTAGAATACAAATATGAGCAAAGATGCTATTACTTTCTCATTGAAAGTTTCCTTGATGAAAAATTACTTTGCACTCTACCTGTGATTTATCAAGCTGCTATATTTTTGTCTGAAGTAAATATTAGCTAGAAAAAATTATGGTTTAACTAAAATTATATATATTGCTCTCAGCAGAAAAATAACCTTAGTGAGAAAATATCCAATATACAAAGTAGCAATGGTGTTAATGGAGAAATTCCCTGAGTATATTCTAAGTGGGAACCAAATCTCCAGTTCCTTTAAAAAAAATCAAAGTTTATATTAACGACAAGAATATGACACAACTATTTTTTTTAAAAATTGCTTTTCATAAAGCATTAAAAAGCAATATTCTCTTTTTGAAGTTCATGTTTGTGAATTAAATATGCTTGTGAGATCTCATTATGACAAGGTTAAATGTTATGTTTTCTATTTTGTGGGTAATGGTGCCAGTGACATGGATTGTTTCTGGAAATTCATAAAAGGACAATGAATTGTGAGACATTCACGAATCAAAATGGGCAATCACACATGATCAGTGTGGTAAGGACCATTTTGCTCACACATTAATTATAATTTTTCTATCAGAAATTCATAACTACATCTAAAGTAAAATATAGCCTTTCCTGATTACATCTATTTTACAGCATTTCTGGATGTTATATTAGGTACAATTAAAAGCGGGTTATAAAAATGATAAAAATAAAACTTGTATATTTAAATATTATCTTTAGAATGTACTAATATATGTTTTCAATCTAAGATAAATAAAATCATCGTTTGAGGTTATATCAGTGTAATAAAAAATTTAGCATTCATTGTCTGTCCTAATGACCTTTGTAATTTTCTTCATTAAAACGTATACCTCAGGCAACCAATAACTGATTTCTTAATGATAGGTCATTTAATTTTTACTGGAAGTTCATGTATTTGAAATAATATAATCATTTTTATCTGTTCTCTATCGGTCAAATTAATGAGTCTTTGTTTCATCTATGTTATAGTTTGTCTTATCATTATAGTATTCTATTCAATTTTATACTTGCATTGTATACATACTTTGTTGATCTATCAAAGTTTGTTAAGTCATTTGATTATTTCTCATTTTTGGCTATTAGAAAAAAGGCTGGTTTTACACAAGAGTACAAATCTTTAGGTGGATATGCAGTCTTACTTGTCTTGGATTGTCTTCCCATTCTGGTGGGTAGAAACACAAACTATTCCACCCTTGCTTGAGTTCTAGGGATTTGTACCCCTGTGCCTTTCTGTTGATTCGTTCCTGGCCTGCACTCTTACAAATGAAATTCAATAGACAAGTGAAATAGATAGGACATAAGTGTGTAGATACTGTATAGTTTCTCTAGAATGAGGAAACTGAAGGTGTAAATGAGGCCCAGAATATATGATAGATATTGTGAAATAGGAAAAAAGGTTCAAAAGGGAAGGGTAGTGGGGTAAGGGAGTGGGAAGAAAAAAAATTGATGGTAGAAACAAACAAACAAAAAAGGAAACAAAGCCAATGCCTATGGGAGGTGGGGAAGGAAGGGCAGGAGAATGAGGAAAAATATAAAGATATGTCATGCACTGGTACAAATTTTCAATGTCACATCTGATCATCGTGTATATCTAAAATGTACCAATAAACTCAATAAAGCAAAAATAAACAAACAAGTCCATGAAACCTGAAGCGAACTTTCTGAAGGTCCTCGTTCTCTCCGCTGTTCATGTCTCTCTAAGACTCTGCATGATGAGCTCTAGCTGCCATCGCCTTCTTGAATTCTTACCGCCTTGTTCTGCCTTCCTGTGTGGCAGCCTGGAAAATCTATGCCACAGAGGCAAAGGTTGTGTCACCTTGTCTATTAAGTTACATTTCAAGGCATTAAAATTCAGTGACAGATTTAATAATCATGTTGATTTCCCATATTTCTCCTTTCACAGGATTTCTTTTAGGCACTCTTGTTCTGTGCCAAAAAAAAAAAAAAAAAAAAAAAAAAAAAAAAGTCACTTTTTCATGTATTCAGATTTTTTTCAGATTTTTGAAAGTCATTTAAAGACAAAAGGTAAAGTTATGTCTGTTCTCCCTTACCCCATCATGGTAAATTTCCCCCCGGAAATGTGTGGTAACTATGAAGTCCTAAGCTAAGAATCAGCATTGGGAAAAAACGCATTCCTGCAGGCTATAATCTACTCACCATAGCAATTTGACAAGAAGGAACAGCAGAGATTTTTACAGTTTACTGAGAAGTCACAAAATCAAAACATCCCTTAAACTTTTCTTGCACTGTCTCTTTTAAACCCCGTTATTATGGTTTGTGTCTTGAAATCCCCACCAAACCTCAGCATCATGGGCAGGGGTGCTTTTCAGAAGTGGCTGGATCTACAGAATTACTCATAGTACAAAGCTAGGATTAAAGGCACTAGGATTAAAGCTGTACATGCTACCCGTCCTAAGGTAACCAGCTGGGATAAGATCTAAAGTATAGCGAGAGGCTTGTCTCTAGTTGCTTGCTTGTGGTTTGGCTGTCTTCTGCCCTCCATGAACATATCTTTTCTGTGATACCCTTTTACCACGCCACCCTGTCCTGGATCCAGCCTGTTATGTACTGGAACTTCTACACACTGTAAGCTAAAACAAGCATTTCCCTTTTAGCTTTGCGTGTTGGGTGTTTTGTTTCAGCGATGAGAAAAAGAACTAAGACACCTGTATTCTCCTGAAAACCATGGTTTATTCTTGTGGGTTTCTCTACCAAAGGAAAGAGCTTACTTTTTGCATGATAATAAAGGACATATGAACAGAAGTTATGTTTTTAATATAGTACAAGACTATCAACTATGTCTCCCTAAGGAATTCTTAGTTGGTTGTCATTTTTTCAAGTGCAGATATTGGACAATAAAGCAAAGATTAGGTTACTTTACTATCTTGTTAACAAATGAAGGCAAATTCCTCTCTTTTTACTAAAATTTCTTTCTTTAAAAACAAAAGAATATTCTCTTACCCAAGAATGTTTTCCCAAAAATCTTACCTCATTTTGACATAGAGTGATATAAATTGATATATATATATATATATATATATATATATATATATATATATATATATATATAGTGTATTATGGTAGCATTCAATGCACACACTTCGCTGTGACTCTGAGTGTTATGTGTTTTGTGTTCATGGAGCTCAGATCACGGCTTGAGAGACTGGCATTTATGTTAAAGTGCCATGTTCCCACGTGAGAAGTGTGAGGAAGACATTGGAGCACAAAGCTGTACTCTTATTTATTTGAAGCATTGTAAGTTCAGCAAAAACTACCAAGTATCAAAGAAATTTTCAAATAATGCCATATTTTCATTATTTGTCAATTATTTTTTCTTAACTTCATACTCAAACTCACCAAGTTTGCTTGTATATCTGTATATTTCAAGAATAGAAGTCATTTTTTGGGAAAGAAAATGCATAAAATCCTCATGATTAAAATTGTCACTGAATATTAATATTTTGAAATGTAAGGAACTCAGCAATCCTCCTACCTCTGCCTACTGAAAACTGGGGTTACAGGTGTGAGCCACCACAGCTGGCACTGTGGTACCATGAATAAACCCGAGACCTTGCGCTTGCCAGGCAGATACTAGAATCACTGACCTAAATTTAATTTAATTCAAAATTCAACGTTTAAAAATAAATTTTAAAATACATTTCTAGCTGTCGTTGCTATAAACCAAATATCAGATGTCTTGATAAACCATCACATTCACTAATTTTAGACTGGAGATGTCATATAAATTGGTGATAAAGTTTATAAACAAATACTAAATTTTTCAACTTACTAAATTTCAAATGTTAATTGATATTATAAAATGTATTGGTTGGTATTAAAGGAGCATAAATTTCTCCAAAAACTAAAACTATGTTTCACATTAGTATCAATTGAACAAGTATGTGAATAATAATTTGAGTGTTTTAAAATAGAATTGTAAATTAAGATATGAAAAAATTATATAATAAAAACACTGTGACTTTGAGTATTCTTACATCTTCAGTTATACTCACAACAACAGAAAAATGTTCATGTGGTGGCTGAAGAACTGACATGGAAGTTGGCACAAAAGAGTTATTAAATTAACTCAAATAAAATAAACTACATTAAAAATTTTAGTATTAACATTTTAAATGAAATTTTATTAGGGAAGGATTTCACTGATTTCATAAAATATAAATTCATATACATAGATGTTTAAAAATCCATTTTGTATGTAACTGAACTTTAATATGAGGTCATCTTGAAACTACAGAAAAAAGAAAAAGAATACAGTTCTTCTAATTTTTTAATTGACAGTGGTGTGCGTGGCTCCTTTGCTCAGAACTTTAAATGGCCAGTCAAATTATTAAAAACAATCTTGTAATATAAATCTCAAATTGTAAACAGTGTCTGACATTTTAATTTAAAACCTTTGTAACTTTTAAACTTTTATATAGAACACATTACAGTTTAGTAGCTTCAATGGCTATGTTCTGTGTAGAAAGGACATACCAATTACATTATAAAATATAAAAGTGACCAACGATTTCTTCTAAGTACACAAAAGAGTCATATTGGTAGCATTTAATTTTGCAAAAGATTTTATGCAATTTTTGTTTTGTTTAGTAAACTTCTGTAGTTCCTTTGATGTTTTGACAGCAAATAATTGTGTTTTACTGTCTGTATTTACACTCTGAACCCAGAATCAGCACAGGTGTAGAAGGGAACCATCTCTAACCTGAAAGAATACAATCAGACTCTAAGGCAGCGCGAGGGTTCATATGGTCTGAAATGTTTGAAAGAGTCCTGCAAGGAGTTCCCATGAAGAAGATGTCAGAATACAAGAGTGGTTCTCGCTCTTGAAATCCACTGCCGCCACAGATTCCCTGCGTCTCGGTAGCTCAGCGGCAGAGCCCCAAAGCGAAATGATTTTCTTCCTTTCTCATCCGATTCACACGGACGCAAATTTGCGGTCAGCTTCCCAGTTAACTGGCCAGTGCGTGCGGGAAGAGCTCGGGAAAGACCCATTTCAAGACAACAAAGGTAACGCCTGTTCTCCCAGTGTTTCACCGGGGACTGGCCGGGGTGCTTCTTTTCTTGAATCGACAAGCAGACCTCTGTTCTTTTTTTCTCTGCACCGCGCTTAGAGCATTGAGTCAAAAGTGTTCCCTGGGAGCCTTGGTGTGTCTGTGTTCGTTGCGTTTTATCTCTCAGAACCCTTGTACCAGTAGTGATGTTTAGTTAGGGAACGGAGTAATTTTCTACAGCACCTCTACGTCTATTTTAGCAAAAAAAGAAGAAAAAAAAAAGGAACAACGAAGTTTAAATAAGAGCAGAAACTGTAGTGATACTATATAAATTGGTTCATGTTTTATAATATGATGATCAAGTACTTGTTAAAGAACTAATCTGCTGAGAATGGAGCTGAGGCATGTTCTTATCTCTCTCTCTCTCTCTTTTTTTTTTTTTTTTGAGACAGGGTCTCGCTTTGTAGTTCAGGCTGGTCCTGAGCTCACTATGGTGCCCAGGCAAGCCGCCGCGAACTCAGCAATCCTCCTGTCTCTGCCTCCCGAGTGCTGGGATGACAGGCGTGAGCCACCACGTCCGGCACTGTGGTATGCGGTGTTGATTGTTGGTGGGCGTGAGTCTCCACACCCAGCATTGTATGTGGTTACCGGGGATCAAACTCAGGACCTTGCGCTTGCGAGGCAGGCGCCGGAACCACTGAGCCAACCCTCCGGCCATGATCTTATCTCTTGAAGGAGCTCACTTCACTTGTCTTTGCTTTTGTCATGAGTGCCATGCATGTTAAATGAGTACCATGTGTACACCTGTGTCATTTGCATATGCCTTTTAGATCTAAATGAAGAACTCAATAGAACAGCAGAAGCAATATGAGACCACAGTAAAATATCATAACCCATCAGAAATGAGCAAAATATAACAGGAAAATTTTCACATTCACAAATTCAAGAACTTAGAGTCCTTCATCAAATTTCTTTCTCAACTGAAGAAAATAGTAAGGGAATGTCTCCATGTCATTAACTGGCCTCTTCATTTCATAAAAAGTAGGTGACCAAGTGTGTCATGATTAATCAGTGGATATTTACTATCGTCCTTTTATACGGACCTCTCATTCCAACTGAGTGAGATAAAAATCACATGGTTATTTGTTAAATAGAGTTAAAAGGTATGAAGAAAGACACATGATGGCAGAATCACTATTTTAAACATGTACCCGCACACCTTCTCGGAGAGAGGAGCCATGAAGACGGATAACTGTGGCGCTGCTCGCCAGCTCAGGAAACCCCGAGTACGAAGAGCCCGAGCAGAGACAAAGCGGAGTGTACGGAGAAGGTGCTGGAGCTCCGTGTCACCGCAGACAACTTGGCGCACAGAGGAAAGTATGAGCTGAGGTACGAGGATGAGAGAGGACCGAAGGAATCAGGCCATGTGGGACTTGAAGGGAACCCTAAAAGTGTGTGATGTGAGTGAATGGAGAAAAATAACATTTCTTTTCCTATATTTCAAACACACTTGCTAAGTAAGTTCCCTACTAACCTTGTGCGGTAAGCCCCTCAGGGTTGGACCACTCCTGGGGCTGATCAGCTCATTGTATCAGGAAAATAGAGCTAGGAGGTTGCATGTATCTGTTCCCACGTGTGCATGAATTGATGCATGTTTGCCTGTGTGTATACATGTGTGCGTACATACTAGATCTATTCTATAACTGGTTTAGAAAATTTCCTTTTGCAGCTTCCGGCACTAGCAGAACAAGGAGAAGACTGAGAACACACTGAGTGCTGCACACTCCCGCCGAGATCCCCAGAGGACGGAAGGAGTTTCTGCCTTTGCTTGCTGCCCGTCGTCCTGCAGAAGCAGCGTTTCGGCGACTTGACGAACGTTCACCTCCGGCCCGGGAGTCAGGAAAGGTGCCAATCACAGCTACAGATGGTACCACACAGCATCGAAGTCTGCCAGCAAATAAGGAACAGTGTGTGTCCACTGTGGGCTGGCTGCTTCCTTCTTTCACCTTTAATGACTCTAGTGGCTTGCCCTTCCTGGAAGTGTATTAAAAGATAATTCTAGTAATGTGTTGCGGCCCAGTTTATGTTTCACATTATAAAACCAACAAACTAATATCATTTGTTCATTAGTGCAATGTGTGTGTGTGTGTGTGTGTGTGTGTGTGTGTGTGCATCTGTGTGGTAACTATTTATTTAAAAAATCTATGCATTCACCATACACAGAGATTGGACTGTTGTGAAACAAATTTTGAGACTGTACTGACCGGGACGTATGCTGATTAATTATCAACTCCTGTGCTTTTCCCAGTGGAGACTGGTATAAACCGCACCCTGAACCTCTTCTCATGGTGCAGGGCCTGTACCGCCCTCTGATCCGGGCACTAGGACTGCCTGCATCCTGGCCCGATCGTGTTTCAGAATCCAGGTCTCTTCTCATATCCGCCTTTTGTCACCCCCAGTTTTGGGGTGTAAGCAGCATTCCCCCTGATGCGGCTTCCCAAGTCACACTTGGGCCTCAGACTCTCTCTATGGTTCATCCAGCCTTTGGCTAGAAGTTGCTCTGTGGTGGGATTTGTCTCTTACTTTGAAGGGTTTGTCCCCACATGCATCTGACTAGCATATCCTTGAAGCTAAGTTCTGAAATACTCCAAAATTAGAGCTCAAAAGGCCTTCCACTTTATAACCACTTCTCGTTCATCCAGGCTGGTAAATATAATGTTACCAGCACAGAAGATCAGTATCATATCTGGAGACATATTCTACGTGTCTTTCTCTAGACATCGTACTGTAACAGAGGCCTAGAGAGTTAAGATGACCTTGTAACACATGTGCATTTCTCTTCATAGAAAGACAGTGGTTGTACTTTCTCATTCACTATTCTGATGAGGTGGAGAAAAACCTACCAAGTTGATGGTCACCTGCCATACATCTGAAGTTGTACTGATGCAAGATTTGTACAGCATATGGGACTAGAGATACTGCATTATTAGCTAGATGAAGTTGTAAGAGTCTGCAGACATATATTAGCACCAGAATAATTTCAACTGGGCCATACTGTAGAATAAATTAT